>DF245070.1:10537-22076 GCA_000507305.1 Breviolum minutum Mf 1.05b.01 | reverse complement strand
GTCGAGGTAAAAGTAACTTCGAATCCAATTCAATATTAAGGCTGTTGCCTTGCATCTGGCCTCCCTTTTTGCATCCGGCCTCCCTTCTTGATATGGGTCTGATAGTGTCATTGTTTGAAAGCTGTCATGTCAAATGCCGGCTCCCTTCAGCTTCATGATATGGGACTGATCAAGACATTGTTTGAGAGCTGTCATGTCAAAGGCCGGCTCCCTTCAGCTTCATCTTCATATGGGTCTGATCAAGTTTGAGAGCTGTCATGCCAAATGCCGGCTCATGTTTCCATTGAAAGTAACCCACCCTCCCTCCATTCAAGTTGGCACTGGAGATGTAGAATCGGGCGTTTCTACATGCGTGCCAACCTTGCAACTCAAACGGATTTTTTCGTTTTTCGCGATTGCGTTTCCACATGCGCTGCGGAGAGGTGTTAGCAATTCTTTTATAGTATATATATATATATATTTTTTTTTTAATAGAAGATATTTTCAAGGTGGTGTTTGATTTAAGGCGGATGTAGATAAATATTAAAAGTTGGCAATTTTTTCCACGTATTACATGTTTTTCTTGCACATGCAAGGATGTGCTTTTCCAGACACCGTTTCTTGAATCTTGTTGCTGGGATGGGAACGAACAGTAGCATGGGCCGCCATGCAGTGTGAAAGGCCCAGGTTTGAGCAGTGTTGGGCCCGGTGTTTTTGAGCCATGCCGTTGCAAAGCATCACTGCGTTGAGCGAGTGCATGACTTACATCGGTTAAGATTTCTTTGGTCGCATCGTTGCAGGATTTTTTGAATTCACTGATCGAATTGATGTTGTTCCATTCCGTGATTTTTTAAGTGCCATGTTTGCGCATCATCTAAGTGATGAAGCTCCTCAATCGACACCTTCTGATCCGTTGCCGGTCAGAAACCTTTCCAGCAAGAAGGCCAGTCATCTCATCGTGAAATTAAATGACTTGATAATTTTTCTAAATTGCAACGCCGTAAATTCAAGTCGCATTCAAATCAGAACTATCCAGCTTGAGTAGGAAAACGTTTTTTGAATCCCACCATCCTCCGTTCGATCAATATGGGCTTCATGCAGGCCGTGGACAAGTTGGCTGATGGCACAGTCTTTCCAAAGGTTGGAATGGCTTTCGCAAAAGATGGTTCGACCAAGGTCATCAAGTTCACTCGTGTTTGCAAGCCACAAGCTCCGCCATTGAAGATGCGGCTTGTGATTTGTTGGCTAAATTTTTTGTCATCCGAATTAATCAGAAGTCATCAACAATTGTCGTGCCATTTAGCCAGTTAACATTCCATGTCGGACACACAGGTCCATCACGTTGTTGAATTATGACCTTGTCGCTGTCGCTCCACCCAAACCAAGGTACCACCCAGGAAGAACAAGAAGATCATCAATGCAAAAACCAAGAAGCTTATTTCGCAGCCTGTGGTCATGAAGTCGTTCGGCACTGTCAGCCAGGGCCCTGTTTTGGCTGGCAGTTTTTCGCAAAGTATTGAAGAAGTTGATGTTGTGGTTTAAATTTAAGTCCTATCCCTGTAGCGTTGTGTTTCAGAATTTGTTGTTCAGGGTGCTTTTCCGCTACTACGCGGGCGAACTTGCGATATTTAAGCCAACGTGGCAAACAGGACTGTGACTAAATGTCAGTTGGTGATTTGAATTTGATATGACCTGACCAGCTTTGAGTTTGCAGCAGGATTTCTCCACACAAATTGCATGGTGGGACAAGTACCGCAAAGAGTGCAGGGTTCATGGTTTGAAGTTTGGCTCACGCAAATTTGTGGACCCAAGGGTGGCGGAGTTTATTGCAGGTGCGGTGGTTGCAGGTGCGGTGACTTGATACGTTTTTCCAGCTATTTCCGTCAGGCTTACCGATGAATTGGACGAGCCCGGTGCCGGGCTCCGTGAGCTCCAAGCACTTCGACAAGCTGTTTGGTGCACCTTCAAAGGTCAGGTCTGACATGTTGAAGAAACGAATGACTCTAGACTCTAATAAAACTTCAATTCACAGTGACTGCGGTGTGGCCAGGAGCCTCGTCACAAGGTGGTATCTGTGTTCTCGGGCGTGGGTGGCCTTGAGTTGGGCTTAAAGGAGCCGCTACCTCAAAGTGCAGTTACAACCAAATCATTACGCAGATTGATTGCAATCAACCATGACTTTTCCTTCTTTTTTGACCAATCCTAGATTTTGCTCAGCAGCCTGTTTCGTTTGAACCTCAGCATTTGGGATGAATGTCTGTCATGTCGATGTTGATTGATTGCAGGTTCAATATCGTAAGCTGATTTCAGGCTTACGCCGTTCATCTCAGGTGGAGATCAGCGAATTTGCGCAATCTGTGATTCGCGCTCGACAAAGGGAAGGCCACCTACCAGACGTTCCAGTTTTTGGAGATATCACCAGCTTCGTTCCAACCAGTTGCGGTGGGGAGATAGGGGAAGCCACCGGCATGACCGGTGGCTTCCCCTGTCAGGCCGGCTGCTTTTGTGCTGTCATTGATTTTGTCAAACACATTCACTTCAGAATCATCAATGTTTGTTGTCCAGCCCACTGTTTTTGTCAGGGGATATGTAAAGCTGGTGGTCAGCGTGGGTTATCAGACCAGCGTACAGCGTTGGTGGCCCACATCTTTCGTTGTATGGATGATTTGGCGGCTACACTGCCTTTTGGATTGAAAGTGAGGGGAATTGGGAGTCAAGGGCTTTTTGAAGTCATGCAGAAATTTGCATGTGATACTCGAGAAATATTTGTCGATTCTTTGGACATGTTCTTTGGACATGTACTTTGTCGATTCTTTGGACATGTACTCGAGAAATAATATTGTCTGAGGCTTCAAGTTTACATGTTTAGAAATTGCGCAATAATTTTGGAAGTGCGAGTTGTATATTTAGAGAATCAATGGAGGGCCCTGCGGGTTGCAAACATCTTGCTTGCTTCGCCTGTGACTGAGTCAATGGGTCTTGCTTGAGAATGTTGCCAATTTGGTTTGCAAAAAGATGCGGCCGCTGATGGCGTACATCGTCCAGGCGGGCCATTTGCTTTGATTCTTGCAGATTCACTGTGCTTGGTGCCACATCATTTGTCAATCCATTGTGCCAGGAATTCTTGGCGCGAGGATTCCAATTACGCTGGATCAACGTCACTGGCCATAACGTCGGCACTCAGGTTGGGGAATGTTCTTCTTTTTAAAGATGGCTACAGAGCACCAACCTGATGACAGGTGGGTCGCGAGAGAGTCTTTCTCCTTGCCACCAAGAAGGGCTTCAGCTTTTCTGATTTGTCCTCAGTTTCTTTCAGCTTCTCAGAAGGGGCTTCAACTTTTCTGATTTGTCCTCAGTTTCTTTCAGCTTCTGATATTATGTGTCTTTCAGTTGTCATTGTCATGATTGGAGCAAGGATGTGAAGATCATGGAAAAGAAGGACATGATGCAGTCTGCCTTGCAGCCTTGGAATGTGGAGGGATCGCTGCCTCTTCACCAATGGCTGACAAGCGAGCAGACGGAGCTTGACCGTCAACGATTGAAATGTTTGGGTAACATAGTGATGCCAAGGTGTGCAAAGCTAGGCCTCCACCAGCTTGAACACGAGCTGCGGGCAAACGGCTCCAAGTGATAATATTTCAACACCTTTATGTTTTTATCATGCAAGTATTTCAATACTTGAGTACATTGAAGCCAACCGTTGTGTCTGGCCTGCAGGTGATATCTCTTTGATTTTCAGGCCTTGGAGCAGAACAATTTGTTTAGCCATGCAAATTCAAAGATGATTGCATGCATGTGGCAGTGGCTCATTACCGCTGTCTTTGGGCGTGTCGCTTGAAAATGTTTCTCAACTTCTGTGATGTTCATGCTGCAAGATGGTCCAGACAATCTTGCGTTATTAATCATGAGGTCTTTTTGCATTGATGTGACCGGCGTGATCTAAGCACTTTTCAGCTTTTACTTTTTACTGCCACTAGTCTGAGCATGGCTGATGGATCTGCGCCTCCTGCACACGGCCCCCAAGTCATTTGTGGGGGTCCGCCTTGCAGCATAGTTGGTAACCTGCGTCTTCAGCTTGGGGTTCTTCCAGAGTCGCAGCAGGCTGGCTTGCCCTTGTCATTCCAAAAAAGGGTTTGTGTTTGCTTTGCTGTCAGGATGCTGTCCGAGAAGAAGATGCTATCACCTTGGTGCTTGGCGAAACCCATGAGGACGATGACGTTGAAACCAATTGCAACATGACTAATAATGATCCTGAATTTTGGAGCGCATGGGGCTCGGGCTCTGATGATGATGGTGAGAGTGTGGATTCATGGGATTCATGGGACGGATCCAGCTGGGATGGGGTGTGTGTCATCAATCCAGCGGTTGCGTTCGATTATGCCATGGCCAGCTCACCAGAGATCAATCATCATGAGGACAGATATTATTATTAGTTGCTTCTGGGATTCGTGCTCGTGACATGTTTCGTTTGCTTTCGTCGTGTTTGCAGGACAGTCAGGATCTGAGCAATGCGGTTACGGTTATTGATGACGCTGACGCTCGTACGAATAATGCTGCATCCTCAGTGAATCCTTTTGTTCCTTGGTGGTTTGCCATGAAATTTGTTAGGGTGGAAGGTGTCATGTCAATGTCTTTCTTCAGACTGCTTCGTTCGTGTCAAGGAGGTGAGCAGCGACGATAAGCCACAAAGCGCCTTCCAAGATCAAACCGCTTAGGGCTCAGACAGATTCAATGTTTGATCAGCCAGTTTGATTGCGGACATGACTCCATTAGTTCCAATGATGCTTAGTGTAAGCTGTTTCTGAGTGATCATTGCCAAGACGAAGTGCGGTGAAGTTCAAAGCCGAGATGATCCAAGCAACTTTCACGAGGACATTCACCATCTATGTTGTTCGATTTTGCTTCAACCTACATGTTATTTGACTGTTCTATGTTGCTTGCCTCTGCGCTGGCTTCTTTGCTTTAAATACAGCCCCATTGTTCGGTTCATTTGCCGTGGATGCAGGACCCCGCTGTACCTTCCAGTGTGCCAGTGGAAGCTGATCGAACTGTTGACGGTTCTCTCGGCGATGATGTCAAACGTGGTGGCATGGTACAATTTGACCTGTGTGTGTTGTTAGAAGTTTCAGAGCTATTGGTTTTTTTGCCTGAACAGATACTATTATTTTGTTTTTCTAGGTTCACCAAAGCCGCTTCAGGTCGTGGCCGCAGCCGTAGCCCTCTGCTATCGCGTAAGAAATCCGGAGTTTTTGAGGCACGTTCTTCTGATTTGGCTTCACAGTGAGACATATCAGCAGTCATCAGTTTCAACAGTTGCCAAGTCTGGCAATTTGGCTGAAGGGTTGGATAGTGTTTGGATTTTGTGAAGAGAGTGGCCACCTCGTGGCACCTGTTTGAAACGACAAAATTCGAAGTATATCCCTTTGTTGATTGATCACAAACACTGCCTTGGGGCAGCCTAGTGCCAGTTGGTGTGATTTTGTTGTTGCCTTACTGCGGTCGATGAAAAACACTGCTGAGAGAAACAAGGCTTGAAACACTGATATCTCAAGGAAATCCAATGGCAAGAGGTTGACTGACTATGATTTTTTTTTTCCGTTGACAATGTGCACATGTTCTCGATGGCTCCAGACTTTTTGGTGTAGAATCTGTGGTTTCTTGATGTTGCCAAGACTAGATGTGACGTCACAAAGATATGTTGATAAAAATCTCTGCTTCACTTTTCGCAAAAATAATTGGAAGAACCTTGCCATTAAATTCATTCATCGCCGCTTAAAATGGAACTACAAAAAAACTATCCATGTGCATGCGCTTTCAGATGCTGTGAAAAAGAAAACTCCTAGATTTGTACCTCACATGACAAGGTCAACGCATATTACATTAAATGCCCTGCCAATACTTGACAACATGACATTGTATCATTTACTATTTCATTAACCAGGCAAGCGCCTGTCAGCTGCCGGCCCGGAAAAACATCATTGACGCGAGATGAATGATTAATTCGCAGAAGGTGAAAAAACCATAGACATGGCATGGGTGAGCAAACCAATATTATCGTATTCGGTTTTAATGCTGTTTCGTCCGGAAAATTGCCCCCAATTTCCATGCCACAGGCCCGGAAATTGGCTACCGATTTCCAGCGAAACTTGTGATTTAGGAAAGAAATTAATATAGAACATGGAAGATCCGACGCCCAGGCCTAACTGCTTACAACAATAAGAAAAACAAGTAGCAGTAGTAGTAGTAGTAGTAGTAGTAGTAGTAGTAGTAGTAGTAGTAGTACTAGTACTAGTACTAGTACTAGTACTAGTAGTAAGACCTCAACTGTACTCAATCAGCATGACTTCAGGTTAAGCGCCAACATGTTTTGAAGAGAGCGAGCTCTTGTTTCCCAGCAAAGCGATGCAACCTTACTTTTACAAGTCCCCTTCCCCAAATTACAAGCCAGCAGCCAAAAAAAACAAACAACAGCTCAGCTCACTCTCACAAGAAGAAGACGAAGACCAAGACGAAGAAGAAGACGGAGGAGAAGAAGAAGAGAAGAAGACAAAAAAAGAAGAAGAAGAAGAAGAACTTGAAAAATATGATGAAACCGCTGAAGAAGAAGTAAGATCAACAGAAACAACCTAATGGCAACCACAACAACAAACAGCAGCGCGCAACAGGTACTACCCATCTAGCAAAATTCCAAGCTGGTGCAAGCTCACTAGGCAGTGGTTAACCACTTGAGGAAGTTGAGAAACCAAACGTGATTCTACTAACAAACGTGGAGGTTGGGATTTGGGATTTTTGGATTTTGTATTCAATCCAGAGTTTGGGTTTTGGATGTCGCATTTTGGGTTTTGGATTTTGGATTGATTTACTTTGTGTTCTTTACTTTGGACAATTTCGGGAAATCTTAGGATTTATTTTGAGTATGTTTGGATTTTGGATTTAGTCAGGTTTTGGATTTTAGGATTTTGAGCAGTTAACGGATTTTGCTTGATGATGCTACTGCGCGCGGGCTCGGGTTGGCGGAAAATATCTGTAGCAAGTTAACAACAGCAGACACTGTCATTACTTTCTTTCTTCATTTTCCATAGAGCTCGGGCAGCGGATGATAGACAATGCCATTGAGCAATGTGGAAGCATTGTCGGATGATGATGGGGCAGCTCCGCACTAGCTGCCAATGCCATTGCAGAGACCGGGCGTCTGCGCAATACAAAGCGCAGATTTGCAGTTGGTGATCCCTGCGCGGTCCAGCTGGCTCGCAGTGAGACACGCCAACAGTTGAGCAAAATTGTGAGCGCTAATTGTTGGTGCTTTAAGAAATCCAAGATGCAAAGCAAAGCCGGAAGTTGTTTGCGAGGTTTTCAGGAGCCTGGCATTTTTGATCGAGTGCTTCAGATACGGTGGGACCTTCGCACTATGAACAAGGAGGACTCTGACAGAAAGGCGCCCACGCAGATTGCTTTTGAACACAGCCAGATGGTTCTACTTGACTTCAATTCTTGCTCTGGTCTGATGACTTTGCACCATACTGAAAACTGACTGTAGAAAAGAATTCAGAAAACACTGGGCCATTTTTAAGCTTAAGCCATATTAGATTAAACCTCAGCACACAATTTGATACAAAATCTTGAAGTTGATTTCCAACTCAGAGTTGGTTGTGATCATCATTCCCCACCACCTGGAGGTGTTCCAGATTGCAGCTCAGCGTGATCCCGTCACAGACCCATTGCCTGGATTTCAAGCAGAATATGGCCGCTTGCGCTTGTTTGGCAAGCGTGTTTGTCTTGGTGCGCTGAGCAATTTGCTGGGTATTGGTACAAAGAGACTTCGCAGGCTACGTTCTGCTGCACGTGCAGGTGAAGAGTGCCCATTGGATGGTCGGTTGAGGAAGGCTCGCCCCGATTATCCACGTGCAAGACTTCGAGGAATGAGTGAAAAGAGGGCTCTCATTTTTGACTTTCTGACCGAGATGTACATCAAGAATGCGGAGCCCGCCCCAGAGTGCAGCTCTGATGCACCCCGCACAGTGCGGTTTCGCAAAGCTTGCAGGCGGGGCAAGCGCCCACGCAGGGAGCAAAAAAAGGATCTTGCTGAGAGTTGGGACGCAGAGACTGCGAAATCACTTCGCTTATTGCCTGCTGGAACATACACGGACTATCTCAAGTTGTTCAAGGCGAAGAACCCGGAAGTCACCGTGTCCTTCAAGCTCTTTACCCGGGTGTCTCAGCATCAGAGTCATCGGGGTGATCGTTTTGTTTTTTGTGGCTATCCCCTCATGAAGTTAAAATGAAATTTGCAACTACTTTGTGTGCGAAGCTTCTGCCCCGATGAAACTCCAGTCGTTGTAAGATTCAGCTCGAAAACACCTGAACATTTAGCTACTATGATGAGCTTTTAGCTGTTTAAAGATCTGGGTGTTTTCTTGCAGGGCATTCAATTTTAAGACTTCAATTCAAGGTCTGGGAGGAGTCGTTCGCCAAAAAACTCCGCATCAGACAGACTGGATCGCATGCAGTTTGCACTACGTGTTTGAAGCACAAAGCAATCATGAAGCGGCTATCCAACAACGAGGAAGCATTGAAAGCGCAGTCCATACTCTGGGGCCTGCGCATGAACAAGCAGTTTGCGGACCGAGAAGTGTACTGGTCCAATCGGACCCTCAGCCGTATTGGGAAGGATTCCGCCGGACAGAAGACTTTGACGCTCATCGTGGATTCAATGGATCATGCAAAATCGGCCATTCCACGGTCGGAGGCTCTGGCAGCGAAATCATTCAATAACCTGGTCCGTCCCCACATGGACTGCACAGCGATTCTTTGTCACGGACACTTGGTTGCTGTGGCCTTTACGGAACACCAAGTTATCAAAGGCGGAGATTATACATGCGAGTTGTTGTGTCACACTTTTGACAAACTCACGCAGATGGGCCTGGATTTGCGTGAGTACGAAATCCACCTTCAATGTGACAACTGCAGCAAAGAGGGAAAAAACAACGCTGTGGTACGACTCCTTGGATATCTTTGTTCGAAGAGGTCTATCAGAGCAGCACGGCTGCATAGCTGTGTTTCTGGACACAGCCACGAGGACGTGGACCAGTTTTTGAGCCTCCTCGGTGCATTCTTAGCAACAAAAAAGGAGCTTTACAATCCCGATGCATTCATGGAATCTCTGCGCCAATATTTGAGCAACCCAGCGGTGAGACAGCACGAAAGAATCCGGGAAGTTCTCAAGATTGATTGTGTGAGATCATGGATTCTTAGTAAGAGACTAGTGTCGAGATTTTCCAGGTTGTTTTCCAAAGTCATGGTCCAGCTTGTGTTTGAGACTTCTTGTTTTAATTTGCTCTGAAACATTGCATTTTTCCAGAGCCATGGTCGAATCTTTGTGTTGCAGTATGCTTTTGGTTTTTGAAGTGGGACATCATAATTGCTTTGATTTCGTGACAGCTGAGGACGATGTGGCTCGCGGTGGGGTGCAAGAAGAACTTCTTGAAAGGAATTGGAAGTGCTGGCGCGCCACATTCCTACTTCCTTGACCGGCGTGAAAATTTGGTTGGTTCCTTGGCTGAATGTCGATACGGATTCTCCCCAACGTTTCATTTGCTTCAGACATTAGCCTTCATTTTTTCGTGAGGCCTGGTGCCCGATGAGTCCATCAAGGAACAGTTCTGGCGGCGTCGAGGGTATGCGACGCACCGTCCAGATGATGTTATCCTCAGGTGGATTTTCATGATTGAGTTTGCAGGTGTGATTAGTTAATAAATAGAAACAGTCCTCACGGTTTCTGCCGAAACAAGATTGTTTTCAGCCCATTTCATGAAAAAAGGCGCAGATTTTTTAGTGCGCAAGATCTTTAATTCATGCGTGTTAGTTTTGTTTTGCATTGGGTTGATGAACGTTGCTGACAGGACCAAACAGTACATGTCAGACGTCGCCTTTCGAAGTCCGTTCCTCCTTTACATTCCTGGTGTTGTGGCGGCTGCGATGCATGGCCCTCCCGAAGGCGTTGTGTTTTCTGATTTGTTGCACTTTTCAGCCCAACTTGATGATCAAGTTTTTTTTATGAAACTTGCAGTCATTGTCTCCGTTTACTGCTTGAAGTTGATTGTCGAGCATTGTTCCTGCAGAACTTGATGCACATTTCTTTTGAAGATTGCAGTCATTGCCGTCACTCATGGTGCCAGTTTTTTCTTGATTGTAGAGCCTGGTCCTGTCATGGACAGTCATTGCTGCACACCGTGATCTGGAGCCAAAGACAGCTGAGCATTATCGGAAGTTTTCCAATCTGATGAGCACCTTGTCTGATGAAAATAATTGCAAAGTTTCACTGTGCAGATTTAGTTTTGAATGCCATTCGTCTGAATGAGTCTTCAACTTATGTGGTTGTTGAGTTGTTATCCATCCCTGCCAGAAGGAGAGACCCCTTTTGAACTGCGTGAAGCAGCGGAGTATTTGCAGAGCCTTGCTGATAACACCGCTCCACGTGATGGGCTGGTGTCCATTGGTTCGTTTCTCGGATGTAATGACAGGCAGTTGGTCACTTCTTGAATGTATTCCGAAATGCTTTTTCGGAAACAAAACCATGGGCCGTGGGGTCCTTTCTGTTGTGCTCCAATTCCACATTTATTGCAACTGTCAGAATATCACTGTGTGCTTGATTTGGTGACTTTGCAAAGGTTCTTTCCAGCAGCGGGCCCCCGCGTGGGACACGGTGGAGGACCTTCCAGCAGAGCAACAGGTCAGAGGTTTGACCCAGCCTACAGCTCAGTGGTCCTCGTTTAATTTTGAGCCTTAAAACCAGAATGTTTGGTCATGCGTTTACTGGTTCAGGCCCCTAACGAACTTCTCTTGCAAGCTGACCAGATCAAGGGAGATGCGTTGGACAAATACAAAGTGGCCCGGCGGCAGGTACATGAGTACCGGGCTGCAGCAAGACTGTGGGCTAAAGGTGTCCCAATGTCAGATGCTATAAAGATAGTATCTGAAGCGTTTGATGAAGTATTGGAATCGTAGTAAGTGACTGGCATCCATCCACAGTGTAAAGCATTAATTATGTGTCACCATCAACTGGTTTTTCAGAACACGTTGATCTTTTCTGACATGTTGATTGACAGGGTGCCAGACTTTTCGCGAATTCCAGTTTGTGCACAAAATGCCTGCCCTCCAGTACAGGCGCATTTGAGTAAGGTCAAGGCTCCATTCTGCACAAAACCATTGAAAACACACAATTTTTGGGTGCCATTTTTTTTGGGGACAGCATGATTTAAAAATTAGACTTTAAAGCAGGTTTTTGTGTAGATGCAAGGCTCCATTCTACACAAACTATGTCTGCCCAGAGATGGTGTAAGTTGTGCAGAAAAGTGGCTGCACAAATCAATGGTCATGAAGTAAAAGCCTGACCACCATGTCACTAAATTATTTTGTGCAGAATCTCGCCCGGATTCTACACAAAAAATTTGTGTAGATTCTAGATTGGACACTACATGTTTTTTTTTCGAATCCAGCCTACAAAAATTGTGTAGAATCCATCCTGGATTCTACACAAAAAAATTGTGCAGCATCCAGCCTG
>DF245070.1:0-10532 GCA_000507305.1 Breviolum minutum Mf 1.05b.01 | reverse complement strand
CAGCTTGGATTTTAACGCAACAAGTTTGTGTAAAATCTAGGCTGGGTTCTACACAAAAAACTTTTGTCCTGCGCAGAATTGGATCCATTCAAAATTTTTATCTTAGAGCAACTGCTGAGGTTTGAAGGGCTTAGGATTTATAAGGATAGATTCAACTTTAAGTTGAATCTATCTTTTGAAATATAATAAAATAATCCTAAACCCTAAACCCTAAACCCTAAACGGTATGGCATTCACATAGCGGCAATGATGTTTAAATAATTATCTTAAGTTATTAAAATCAGGAAGTATGAAAAAACGTTTTGTGTAGAATCCAGCCTTGATTCTGCAC
Source organism: Breviolum minutum Mf 1.05b.01 (assembly GCA_000507305.1). Classification (NCBI taxonomy): domain Eukaryota; class Dinophyceae; order Suessiales; family Symbiodiniaceae; genus Breviolum; species Breviolum minutum. The sequence continues at coordinate 10,201 of DF245070.1, read as the reverse complement.
AAAACCGTTTTCAGTGGGGACCCTGATGGTTCCTTTTGTTGGTGTTTATTGGCTTGAATCAGATGTGTTAAACCATTTTCCCTGAAACATGATTGTTTTGATGCCCATGTTTTGTGCAGAATGGTTCTGTGAAGTTATGGCTTTGGACATGTCAAAACTGACAGAAGGCAAAGGATGAATTGTGGTATTTGTAGTTGCGGGGTGAACAAAAGCCGTTCACACAGTCATGGGCGACGAAAGCATTGTAGAGGGTTTGTCAGACAACAATGGGTGTATAGGTATCATCTTCGTTCGAAATTTAATTCTCAGGTGTGCATCAGGGGCTCTCACAGGGCTACAATGATTCTTCGTGCAAATTGGTTTCATTGCTCAAGGCAGTTTTAGTGGTTTGCTTTGGGGAAAGAAACCATTAGGACCAGTGCTCGTTGACAGGATGTCAACGCACCCACCAAAAAAACGCAGGGTTTCTGCCGGCACCAAGCCGCTCGCCATAAAGTCGGAGCAGCAAGATTTGAAAGTGCCTGTTGACGTCAAGCTGAAGGAGCATGTGAAGGCTTTTGACCGATGGATGTCTCTTGGCATTGGCTGACAGGTACAAAATAGAAGGAAGTCAATGTAGCATCACAAATGTTAGGGCATGCAGTTTGATGCCATGTTCTTCTCAGGAATGAGGTGTTGAAAGAGCACGGGTCGTTCGATCGCTACATGGAAAAGACTCTCAGCACAGAGGCCTGGGTTGCAAGACAAGTTTATGGACGTATTGCTCCTAACCTCCCTGTGAGGCCGAACTGATTGCATTTTGGAAGTGGGTCGAGGAGTCCATCCCAGTGGACGATTCTTTGTGCATGACCCAGTGACCATTCTTTGGCCTGTCGTTGTGTTCTTGCAGAATTTTCCATGGTACCTTGAGGTGCTACGCAGAAGCTGGCGCCTTGCAAGTGGAGGGTGCTTTGGTCCTGCGACCATGGATGCTCAACTTTGGCCCTGAGTACGGGCTGAAAGGCCACATAGAGCCCGTCCCCAACTGAGATAGAGGTGTTTTGCATTCAGATTGACATGCGCCGTCCTCTCTTTTAGCTGTTGGTTGTTGAATCATGTTAGTGCTGAGGATGTGCTGAAAATGTTGGGCCAGTTAATAATGGCCAACACGTTTCTTGTCATCATTGGCTTTTTGGCTGTGCATCATTGGGCGGTTCTGCAACATTAGTCGCAGCGCAAAAAATATCATCATTTTTTTCTGACAGTGTCAGTCAATCAAGGTTCAAGACAGATGCCAACAAAGCAGGGACCGAAAAGTTGGTGGTGTCTGCCATCAACCCAACTTTGCTCACCAAACCGCACATGCGGCTGCGTGTGCAAGACATTAGTGGTGCCAAATGCAAAGTTTCAACGTTGCAGCCGATGGATGTATTTCTTGTGAAGGGTTGGACTCGCGTGGTTTCAGCGGTGGCATGCTTGCTGCATGGGTTTGCGGAACCAGACTCTTTCGAGGACTGTTTTTGCCAAGTTGTCAACCATTTGATTGCATGATGCCATGTTGCTTCCCTGGTTCAAGGCGTGGCCAGATGAGGTGAAAGCGTTTCTTGGATTCCATTCAATACCAATTATTTTGAATGTCTGACTGACTATCTTAGGGAAGTGTGTGCTCAGGAGTTTTGGGGCGATCCACGCAACTTGCGTGGTGGTTGATGACCCCACAGCTTTGGTTTCTCAGACCCGCAGTATCTTGCAGGCAGTGCTCTATTTGAATTGGTGAGGAATTGCAGGCGTGTATTGTTTTGAGCTACCTTTTCTTTAGCTTTGCTAAGGCATCACATTGGCGTCTGTGGCCACTAGGAGGCGCCCAAACGCATTCAATCTTTTGCATCAACTTCAGTTTGAACGAAGAGCTGGCCGCCTGGTTGACAAATCCTTGGAGGCACGGTTAATAGTTTTAAACTTCGTTGATTTCATATTGCAGTTTTGAGGCGAAGCAACATTCTTTCCACCCAATTCTTGACAGGCGTGGGAGTCAAGCACCGAATTTGCAGAGGCGTACCGTCTCGGACCTGCTGAAAGGCAGGCGACCATGAACTTACTTAACCATGTGCCACCAGATGTGGTGGACAAGATGAGTAGCCTGGTGAGGCGCTGCTGATGCCAGTTTTGCTTCTTTTGGCCGTAGACACCTTGTTAGACTGGATGTTTGATTTCAAAATCAAACAGCCCAAAGATTCCATGAATTTGCATTGCAGGACATATTCGATGTCAAAGATTTTGACCCACGATTGCATTGCGGCTGGATGCTTGAACAAAGGCTATTCCTCGGCAGGTTCTACGCTTGCTGTTTGGGAGTCTATTCTCACGAACTCAGAGGAAGCATTGAGTTTGCTTGCTTGCCGTATGGAGTCTGACTACCTGGCCCTTGCCCCCAAAATGCGTCGTGCGTACAAACAAGCTGACGTAGAATCTTGCAATAATAAGTGTTAGTGAATTGCAGGCATGATTCATTGATTCAACCATCCTTCGTTAGAATTTCTTGAATGCCAGATTCAACTGAGGACAATTTGCAGCGCTGCTGTTGCTTGTATTTGGAGTGTGAACGGATTTACCGCCAGAAGGTGCCTGTGAGCTTCGCTACGGAGGAGCTGGTGAGGATCAGGAAGTCGTGCCTAGTTTTAAACAACGTTTTTCGTCCGTGTTTGGCAGACCTGTTTGAAATTCATACCCCTAGGTTTTCGCTTCGGCATTTGGATCCAGACCTTCAGCAAGCGATGGAACGCTCAGTCCCACCCCTGAACATTACGATGATCTCAGAGTTCAACGCTTCATTGGCGAGACATTCGAAACAGGCAGGGCCTGATTGCGGCCAAAAAAGTGGGTAACTCAACATAAGTTGTCTTTTTTATTTTGTTGTTGCAGGTCAGTGATGATGCAGCCAAAGCGGCAGAGAAGCCTAGGGCCCAGCATCAAGCAATGGCAGTTTGTTGGACGTTGCGTGCGTGAGAATCAAGTATTATCACTGAGGCTTGCAGAACAGGTTGCTGCTGCTTCCTATGCACACATGCAACAGAAGATGGAAGCAGATCTGCAGAACCTTGCCGCATACTTTGAAGAGAAGCAAAGCGAAGCCGACAGACAGGCAAACTGCGTTATTGTTTGAATTGGTTGGTTTTGTTGCAGGTGGTCATGTGAAGTTTCTTTTGACTTGTTTCAAACGACTTGTGGCAGGGCAGCCTCGATGTTCGCTATTTGACTGACCGGTACCAGCGCGGAGTTAAGTTCATCGAAACCTACACGGAGAACCACCAACGCTATCTTGAGATGCCGGATCTGGCAGCGGGTTTGCCGGATTTTCTGTCTGCGATGCAGAAAGAAGGTGGCGTCAACAAGTTACTTGCCTGAATCAACCATAATCCATCCTGATTCTGGAGTGAGTCTGGAGGGTCCTAACCTGTTACACGCAAAACCTCTAATCTTTTTTTAAACACACCTGAGCTTGAACGCATTTGATGGATCAGTTTACAAAAATCAATGTTGGGGTCTGGCTGAATGAGTGAGGCTGACCATTGTTATCATTGATGTGACCCTTTGGCCACAATCAGGACCCTTGGTGAGTCTTTTGCGAAAAAGATTGAAGCATTAATTTGAAGCAGTCAAGATGGGTGATACGTTGTCACTGTCAAGTGGGTTTGCCTTCAGATCCCAGCGCCGTGGATGAAGCTGTTGGATTGGCGCGCTCCATCTGCTCAGCTACCAGCGATGCAATTTGCTTTTGTTTGCTCCCTGTGGTGCATGCGTCTACGCGGCAGGAAATTGTTGTTAAGCATCGGCGGCACATGGAGGATCTTATGATGGCGATTCTCGGCTTTTGGTTAAATCTAGATAGTTGCCGTGTCCCTGAGTTCATTGGATAATTGCCGTGTCAGTGGCACCACTGTTTTTTTTTTGGAACTTTAAGGGCATTCGAATGTTCGGAAATCAGCTTGAGTTTCTCCGACACGGGCCATTCGGGAGACCGACGTCGGAAGGCTCAATACTGCAGCTCGCTTGCTATTGGGTGAAATGTCTTGAATGGTTTGATTTGGATCTACAAAACTAAGAGAATTTAGGATGCACTTTAAGTATAATCAGAAGTCTTTGCCTTGAGGTCTAGCAGGGACAACACCCATTCACAAGATTTGGGCCTTCTCTGGAAGCAAATCGCTGCTCGGAACGATTGGGCCAATCGCCCGGGCGCGAGTATGCGAATTGGTGAACTTTGACCCGGACAGGGCACTGTCACCGCCACATCGTGTGCCATGGCTTTTTTCAGAAGTTGCATTTTGGATAATATGCTGTTCCTGTTCATGGCACATACAACCTTGGGAAGATCATGGGCAGACAAAAAACCATTGAGGTTTGTCAGCGTGGAGTTCCTGCTTGCAAAGACATCATTGACGCCCTATTAAGTGGGGTCCTGGAGGCGGGCAAAACCTACAAGATCTTCGTTGTGGACACCTTGACGAGCAGGCTGGCCAATTCATTTTGAATCAAACCTGATGATTTTCATTCGGCCATTTTTACCAAACTTAACTAGTTAACCCCTCAACCCTATAAGCCTGACCCCTAACCCGCGCGTTAATTTCAAAGCTCAACAGCTTCAACAAGTCATGAAACCAAAATCATCTTGATGGTGCTTGAATTCAATGTGTCATAAAAAAGCGTCACCAAGAAGTGCAACTGGCAGCAAAAACATCGAAACCAATAATTTCATCTAATATTAAGTCTTGACGTGAAGTACTTCACCAACAGCATCAGCAGCAAGTAGGACAAGTAGGACAAGTAGGACAAGTAGTACTAGTAGNGATACAGTAAGCTTTCAAACCTGATGGGTTAAAAGAAGTGGCCTATGTTGGGCTAGTTTGGTTGGCCTTTGGTTTTCAAAAACCGGTGGAACAATTCAAGAAATATTGCGGCGCAAAAAAATAGCCTTCAGGTCATCACTCTTCTTTTACAGATTTGATTCTGGATAACCACCTCACTTTGGGTCCAAATCATCGAAGTGTTGATCTACGTTTGTCATGATAAAGCTTATGTATATGTTTATTTATATCATATAAAATATGTGTTTAAATTGATTAAATATTTAATTGCAAATTTGTATAATAATATGTTCAACTGTAGGTTGTACCGAAATATTTTTTACTGCAATGCAAAAGATTTATTATTCATATCATATGGAGATTCACCATTGAACATCTTCACGCAAAATTGGGCTAAATGCCACCTTTTAAGTACAATTTGATTTTTTTCTGATCTTGATTTTAGTCGGCCCCAATAAGCCTGAGTCGGGCCGTGCTGGGCGTGGCGGGCAGGTTCAATGAGTGGGGAAGGGCTTGCAAGGAGTACCAGCTTGAAAGTCTGAAGTCAAGTAGTGGGGGTGGACATCAGTATTTCTTTACCGGCTACTATCGGCCTACAAGTGCACCGGACTGCAACAATCTCAAGTCTGACATCTCTGGTTCCTTCATGACTGCCCCGCCCTCAAAGATTTTTCAGTTGCTATGAATTACATTGCATTCAAACATTGATCAATGGATACCGAGAATGGATGTTCTTAACGCTATTTTTTCCATGTTCTCAGGATTTCTGGGACACCTGCATGGAAGCTGGCCCTAAGACTCGACCCCAAACACCGTTTGCAAAGCCGGTGCCAACACTGAGTTTGCTAGCATTTTCTGATGGGACTGTGGCGAACCTTACTTAATGTTGGTCAAAAAAAGTTGTTTAGTTCTTGGCCCCAAACACCTTCATTGTGTTTTATTTCATTGTTTCACCTGGCCTAGGATTCCTGCTGCTGTTATGGATTCTCTCGTTGGAGAATCGGATGGAGGGAGGTTGTCTAGCATGAAAGAGAAGGTTGCCAACTTCAACACCAAGTACAAGCAAGTGGCCGCTCCTGCCCCGGTTGCTGTGGTCCCGACCGGCGGTTCATCAGGTGCTCCGCCGCCAGAGGCACCTCGCATTTTGTGCAATCCTAGATTTGCTGAGGGGGATAGGCCTACCGACGTGACTCAGACCCTGTTGCCCTCTGCAGTGCTTCCTTTGTCAGAATTTGAATCGTCGAAAGAGTTCCTTGATTGAAGAATGATTAAATTTGAAATTCAGCCTCTTTTTTTCAAAAAACTCCCTGTCTAGTTTCCATCATTATCGCGTTCTCTTTGCTTGGACTTGGCGCCTAAGGATATTAGGCAAGGCCCCTACTATCATGAACAACAAGATCAATGTCGCCATCTGCAAAGAAAGTATCGAGGTATGGTTGGTTAACACCACAGACTCAGGTTTCCCTGCGCAGCGGTGAACTCTTTGGCTTTGGACTTGGAAGCATTGAGGAAGTTCCATTAGGCCATTATCTTTAGACAGCCACTGCAACAGTAGTCTCATGTCATGCCAAGTGCAAATGGAATTCCCTGCCCGTGTAGTAAATCAGTTCGGGCTACGCCATAATCAGTAATACTTAACAATAAGGGAGTATTATCAGTACATGGCCAGTCTGTCTGGGAGGCACTGCTCGCGGGAATGCCTCTACAACCTTTCCATTCGTCATTCCAAGTGACCTGCAGCTGGTTGCCTATGTTGACTCCGGAAACAAGACGGCGATGTCCTTGGCCGAAGCTGTTTGCGAAGTATGCCGATCAAGAGGTGTGACAAGCTTGAATCTGGTGGAGCACGATATGACCCAGAAAGCTCAGGAGATCCGATTTCTAATCAGCACGTGCACCTCATATCATATCATGGTAATCTTAATTTATTGTAGGATATCGCAATATCAAATAATATGTGTTCTTTTGACAGCATTCGTACTCATTCATGCATTTTTTGAATAATGTGAGAATGAAATCATGGCATGAACCATCAAAAAACTTTCATTGCGTAATCGGTTTTGGTGCTGCCCCAGAAACATGGCATCAAATTCCATACCACAGGACTGGAAACTGCGTGCCACTTTCCAGCAAAAAAATGATTCTATTATTTGGGGTTTTAAGGTAGCCCTAAAAGGGACTCTTTGGATTTCGGATTTAGGGGTTTGCTTCAAATTACAGTTGTAGATCTACGGATTTTGGGTTTAAGTTGGTACACGGTTGGGGCATGATAATAAATACTACTACACACCGACTCGGGTTGGCTATGCTCATCATATAATAGCATGATATCATATTTTGCGGATCCCATTTGCATGAAACTTTGCAATTTGGAGGAGTCAGGGGAGTTGGCGCTCTTTCGCTATGAAGTGAAACCAAAGGCCAAGGTTTCATGCTTCGAACCCAACGAGCCCGATGCAAACCCACAAAACAACTTGAGGGGCAGCGTAATCGGAGCCCTGGCAAAAGGGCACTTCAACAAATTGCCCAGATCCAAGATGGCAAGCGTGCTGTGGGAAGTTTCGCAGCGGCACGGAGTTGAACGCAATACGAACTCACACATGAAGGAAAATGTTTGCGCATGATTGGAGATACACTTCTAATCAAACTATTTTGCAAACAAAACATGGAGATAAAAATTCCGTTGCCCACACTAAATTCCTGAGGTGAAGGTTGAGCCAGGCGTCCCGACCAAGCTCACAGGCATAAAGCCAAAATTCTGGTTGACCTCCAGCCTCACCATCGATGGAAAGACAGCTGTGCAGCTTATAGTCAGCTGAGCATTGCAAGTAGTATTCTGTCCATGGCCACCAATTTTGCTATCCAATGTATTGGGGTATCCCTTGGTTAAGGCGCAGTTTCAACCTCAATTGATGTTTAAGTATTTCAAAAATCATTTGATTATTTGGAGGTTATAGGCTACGCCATGGGCTGAGAATGTAGTGGAAGTTATAGGCTACGCCATGGGCTGAGAAAGTAGTGGTCGTAGCGGGTTTCGCCGCAACCCTGCTCTGGAACCTGTTTGTTGATTATTTCAAGACTTACGGTGATACTGGTTTCTTATAGCAAAAAAAATTGGGAGGGTTTGTGGCTGAGCCAGACCATTTTGTCGATCCAGCGGGAGTGCTGTTGAGAAAAAAATGGTCACAATGTTTTTGACGCAAGAGTGAACAGCAAACTCTTGATTTGAATTTACAAAGTCTTGCTCATACTTCTTGCAGAATTTTCTTTGGGAAACCTCGCAGGTTTTTGACATGGGACATGCTTAGAAATTTGAAACGTGCAGCTGCCCACCTTGCCATGGTCCTTGCTCCAGTGAATGAGTTGTCAGACGCGGAGCCTGCTGCACCTGATGCACCAGCTGCGCCGAGTTCTTCAAAAGACAAGCAGGCTGCTTTACCGAGTTCTACACAAGCACAACCAGCTGATGCATTGAGTCCTAAGCCAAAAGGACAAGCTAAAGGAAAAGCTAAAGCAAAAGCAAAGGCCAAAGGAAAGGGAAAGGCCAAACCACAGGCCAAAAAAACGGACGACAAATCGGCTGTGAAGGCGAAACCGTCTTTGAAGCGACCCGCCGCCGCTGCCTCTGATGAAGAACCACCAATGAAGAAGCCTGCTTCTTGCCATGAAGAAGAACCACCAATGAAGAAGCCTGCTTCTTCCACAAGTGCTGCATCGTGGTGTGTGAACAAATATCGATATGCTAGAGATGGAGTTTGGGGTATCAAAGTGCAGAAAGTCGAAGTCTTCCGGGTGGGCTCGTGGCTGAAAACAAATGCAAATTCCATGTGTAGGTGTTCGTTGCTTTGTTATCCTTAAATCATTTTGTCCATGAAATTCAGTGAAATCGTTTTGTCCCTGGAAGGTGAAACCAGCAGAGTTTGTATCCCCAGCCGAATTGGAAGAAATCGCAGTTCCTCATCCAAAAATGGCTTTGCCCCAAATTTCAAGTTTGAGTTGATTCTCATTGATTGAACTTTCCGGATTGAATAAGTTTACACTTTAGCGGCTTCAATCTTTCTCCCAGGAATTCATCAAGAATGAGTTCTTTGCCAAGAGGATTTCAACGAAGCCAGAAGCACAAACCCTATATGATCCTTTGTGGCTGAATTAATTCAAACTTTGAGACTACATGTTTGAATCATGAGCCTGAATTTTTCATAGCGCCAATGCCGCCATTAACATGCAGCGTGCACTCACAATCACAAAAAAGACTTTCCATCCCCAGGACGAGATGGTGAAAGCAGTCCAGAAGAATACAGAGCCTCCACAAGCAGCTGCTGTGGCGGATGATGATGATGATGAACCTGCGGGCGAGGGAGGTGAAGAGGAACCTCAAACCGACGATGGCCTAGATGCAGATTGAGTCAAGTTTGTTTATCCAAAACGGATTGAACCATGCAGACCGGATTGAAACGTTGCTCCCAAAAAACTGGTCCCAAAAAAGCCTTTGGCCGGCTGCGCAGCTTCCAAGCCATTGAAATCCCGTTGGTGTGTTGTTTGAAGCTTTGAGTGGTTTACAAATTCTTAGCACTGCTGTTCTTTCGCAGCATTCAGTACCGGTATTTTGCAGACACATTGCGGTAAGTAAGATCACACCATGTCTGTCAACATAATGATCGAATTTTGAGATTTATATATAGTATAGTAGCCAGTACGAATTTGACTGTTTCATTGCCATGGCACCGCCACTACCGCCCACTACCCGTGAAATAATGGTCGGCTTCCCACAAAAATAAAGTAGTGACTTGCTTTGGATCTGGTCTTCAACTAAAAGTAGAGCCATTCGCCACGTGCTGTGTCTCAGTGTACCTATCGTGTGTCGGAAAACGGCTGCGTGTCCCTCTAGCAACACTGCCTTAGTAGGAGTGCCCTGCCATTAAACATTTTGTGACAAAGTCTATAATGCGTGAGCGTGCAGTCATGTAGAGCAAGTGTCGAGGACATGAGTCTTAGTTTAGGGCAAACACATGTTCATAAAATAGTTGGTTGACACCGCTAGCGTACTTACAAAAGGAGTAAGTCAAAAATTCACAGTCAGCGCACCAGTCAACAATGGAAACATGAGCCGGCATTTGGCATGACAGCTCTCAAACTTGATCAGACCCATATGAAGATGAAGCTGAAGGGAGCCGGCCTTTGACATGACAGCTCTCAAACAATGTCTTGATCAGTCCCATATCATGAAGCTGAAGGGAGCCGGCATTTGACATGACAGCTTTCAAACAATGACACTATCAGACCCATATCAAGAAGGGAGGCCGGATGCAAAAAGGGAGGCCAGATGCAAGGCAACAGCCTTTATTCTAATCTGGTTG
>DF245069.1:0-20920 GCA_000507305.1 Breviolum minutum Mf 1.05b.01 | reverse complement strand
GGGGGGGAGTACCCTATGGAAATGTTGTACACCCCCGTGCACCTACAAAAAAAAATTAGGCGGGTTCTTCAGATCAACTGGTTTCTTCAAATTCTATACTCGAAACACCCACAAAAACCAATGAATGGATACCAAAAAAAAGATGGGTCTGGAAAAGTTATTTCCGGCTTCACAACATGGCCTGAAATTTTAGGTCTCTTTTTGCTTAAATTTCAGGGGTGTAATCCAAGCCTGAATGTTCAGGTACAAAAATATATGAGTTTCATAGAGGGTTTGGTGGTTTGGTTGAGCTACCCAATTAAGAAATCATTACTGTAATCTGCAACCCAAGTTTTTGAGTGAAAATGAAACAAAGATGTGAACGCAACCACCGCCAAAAAGAAGCTGTTGTTTTTGGAAGGGTGTGTTTTGGGTACGGTATAAACATTTCTTGGGCGAAGAAATTGGGGATGTCTGAACATGAAGAAATTCTCAAAGGGACTGATGAATCCAAAGCCCCAAAACCTTGCAAAATTGGACCATTATAAGCCCGTTGTTTGTTTGCCAAATGTAAGGTGACAATCACCTGGCAATTCTGCGATCCTGACCTTTTTGGGATGGTGAATGTCCATGGCCCTTTTAAATGGTTAAGTCACAAAGAATCACCTGGCATATAGTCCATTACAGCATTTTTGTCAGGCCAACTTTCAAAAGGGTGCATTTTTAGGATAAACAAAAAACTCGAATTCCTTTCAAACAGCCTTCAAATTTTCCAAGCACATGTTCTGAAGGTTAACCTTGGGTCACTTTTCCAAAAAGTCATATTGAAAAATCCCCCAATCTAAAATCCCCACTTGGAGGATCATCCAAGTTAGTAAGTGTTAATGACCATGATGATCGTAAGTCCCCTTAAGGATCGGGTTGTTCCTCTTCCAAATGGCCGTTTTATGGCTTGTAAATGGAGGTGATCCTAAGCACTTACATCCACTGGGGTCCCATCCTCCAAGCATCCCAAAATCCAGGCAGCTTTTTTCGTGATCAGTTTTTTTCAGAACCATCGTCGCTAAGAAAAACGTTCCCTCAAAAATTGTCTTCCCTCAAGTTCGGCACCTCAAGTACTAAAGCCACGTTTGCCACTTCCTTGGATACCAAAGGAGTGAAAACACTGACACTTACAGGCCATACGCTGTTTGAGGGGGGAAGGGAAATGTAGTTCTCTTGAAAAGAATCGCTACATACATATATATTGCCACTCAAGTTCTTGAACATATCTTCCCTTCCAAAGAAAACACACCAAAAAATACACCTTGGTGAAATTCAGAAAATAATTTTTGACTCGAAGTGCCGGGGCTGGGGATCGGGGATCCACACGGGAGGGAGTTCCCCACAAAGGGACATGTGAGAAATTTGCATTTTAACCAGTTGAAATCTAAGGCAATACAATGGAGTGGTCTCAGAAATAGGGGCCCATGAAAATTAACATCTTGAGTCTTGGTCATTCAATTCGTGACCTTTTTATCCCGGAGGTTGGAGGACACCAACAACCATCTAAAAAGGGTCACTAAAATTCACCCCAAAAAGGCCACGCTCGCATTGCCAGGATCGTTCACCTAAAAACACTCAATTGAAAAAGAAAACCATCTGAACCATCCTCCAATCCTTTAAAGCTTCCAGCCGTTCAATTATGTTCAATGTTCCTGGGAAAAAGTATCCCTGAATTTTGGGAGACTGAAAAGTCGAAAAGGTCGAGGGCCATGAGCAAACAGTTTGGATGCACCTGGTTGTTCCTGAAGCTAATAGCCCTGGTGATACAGACCCTCCGGTTGTCCTAGATGTCCTAGCGTATACTAGTGGAAAATCAAAAGTTTTCAAATAAACATCGGAAGTTTAATGAAGTTTATCTTCCCCTGACAATTGTCAGGAATTTTGTCGACCCTGAAAAGTGGGACCCTATTTATGTGCGGAAGTGGAGCATCTGAACCAACCATCAAGGTTTGCATTCAATAAAAATATTCGATAACTCCAAAAAGAGCCCTAAAAGGAGACCGCTATGTTTGAAAGTCAACCGTTGACCCCCCCGAGGCCAAGGCCGAACTTCCACCCTGGTTCTAGGTCCATTCGATGCCAAGGTTCCACCTCCTCAAGTTGAAAATCTACTGCTATGGGCACACGGCCCAACAAACACCTCGAATCGAATCCGCCGCGAGGCGGGGATGGATAACCGGACTTCCCGGGGGGTCTTGGGTTTTTTGGTTGGAAAAATCAGTGAGTCCTTTTGCAATCAAACCTACTCCCACTGAAAACTCATGAAGATATATTTCCAGTTCCTTCTAAAAAGTTGTCATTTTCATTCATTTTCCAGCTAGTCATGCCGTTACTTTTCGGGGGGGGGGGTAATTCCGAGGGGTCAAGCGTGACTTTTCTGGATTACTTTGCCATCTTGGGAGATAGATGGGAGAAGAGACAATCGAGGAGTAAATTTGTGGAGGTAATTTTATCTAAATTGGAGGCACAAACAATAGGTCGAAGATGGTGAAAGTAGATTATTTCCACTGGGGAATCACAAAAAGATGATATAGGATGTTTAATATCAGGGGATATGTACCGCTCGATATAGCTCGATGGAAAATCCCCATTTCATGTATTTTCATCCGGTCCAATTTATTCCAGCCAGCTAAGTTAGTTTACCCGAGTATACATGGTGGGTGCTTCATGGTGGATCTTTCCACCTGAACCAGGGTAAAAAGGAAGGGATGCCCTTTTCTCCAGATCGTCAATTTCTTCATGGAAATCTAAGGGCACCCCCCTGGCAGGAAATAAGGCCTTATTTAAGTGATTGTTAATCACAATCATCCCCTAATTAGGCCTTATTAAGGCCTTATTTGTTGGGCGGGGTGGCATTCGGGGGTACCCTTAGATTCCCATGATTTCTTGTTCGCACCTAAAGTGCGACTCACTTCGAATCGATGTTGATTCAGGAAGTACACCTCAGCAGGAAAGAGTAGTTGTTTTTTTGCGCGGCTTCCTTGTATCATTGCATCTACGTGGCCCACACATAGTTTCATCTCAACAAATTTCTATCCACTTCCCCAAACAACAACTTTGTTTTTGGTGTTGCTCACAAGTTATGTTCAAAAGGTATTCCACTGAAGTCAGGAAATTTGATTGGATTAGTGAAGTTGGCTTCTGATCAATGTAAGAATCCAAGAGAACCCCAACATACCCCTATACAGTATCCTAGGCATCCTCAAATCCCGAAATGAATCAGAAATTTCCAAATTCCTAAACTGTTGGTTGGGCGTCTGTTACTAGGTCTAGGTATGTTCCTTTCGGGCCTGTTGGAAAATGCAGAATTCTTAGAACCGCAATTCTTTGTGCCCTCTTTGGGATGGTCAAGTGACCCTTTCAAAGATTAAGTGACCTCCAACGATCGGGGATAAAAAGGTCACAAATTGAATCATTTGGAAAGAAATACCATATTTTTCCATCCCTACTGTTGATGGAAAAAAACCTGCACCACTTAGGATGCCCCAAATGTTATACCAATTTTAAGGCCTTTTGGGGCATCCCAAGTGGTGCAGGATTCCAGCCATCAACCGTAACTCCTTCATTCTCTTTGTCAAATCACTTCCGTGAGAATTTGTTTTCATTGTCTCACAAAAAAAAAAACAGCATCCAACCACAACAACGTTATATTGCAAAACACACCAAAACAAACGCAAAAGTCGGTCATTTTGGGACACGACTTTGGGAAAACAAGTCCAAACTTGGTTGGGTCAGTCTTTTAAAGTACTGATTCTTTGAGAATGATACATCATACAGTACACGCTCCAAATATGAGGCCGAAACATCAATCATTTGCCCCTCCATACATGTTTGCATGGACCTTGTTTTTTTTCAAAGATGTTTCAAGCCCTGATTCCTCGGGCTTTTTTTTCCACAACAAAATCCTTAAGACTACAAAAGTCGCTGCCTCCAAATCTGCCAAACCCTTGTTTCATATACAGTGCTTGAAAAGTAGATGGCACAGATGTCCTACATATTGGCTTATAAGGACCCTTTACTAATCAACCTTTTGGTATCCGCAAGCCATCTATTTTGACCTTAAGGTACCTTACTCAGATGTGCCGAATGAGACTGGAATATTTACCTACATGGATGGCTTGAATTTATGGTAAACTTTAAATGTAGGTATATATTTAATTCATATATACTGTATACCATACATGGAGCATACATGGAGCATCTGGGTTAGATTTGCTTCAGAGGTGGTTGGAAAAAAGTTCAAAATATGTGTGATTTTTGAGGAGTGTGGGGTTCCAAGAGTATCCGAAAATACCCCTCATCCCTGGCGACCAGCCAATCGTTCCCCTAATATCATAGGGTTCATGAATCCCATGGGCTAGAAGCCAAAATAAAAATCACCCAAAAAACAAACACAAGGTCATGAAACTGTCTCAAAAGAAAAAGTAGGGAACAACCAGTTGACTACCACCCCCACCCAAAAAAACAAAAACACAAACGGAAACAGCCAGGCGATTCAATTCGTGACTTTTTCATCCCCTAGTTACTAGTTGGAGGTCACCTTTCCAACCATGGCCATTTAAAAGGGTCACTTAACTCAACACCCATCCCAAAAAGGTCACAAACTCGCAGAATTGCCAGGTAGTCCAACGGCCCTATCCATTCCCGGCCATCCATCCATCCATTCTCCCCGAGTGCTGCTTCAAGGTACGGCGCCAGCCTCGCTCTGCAATGACACTTTCGGTCAAGGCAACCAATCCAGCTTGACGAACCGCCTCGGTCAAGACGTGCGGCCGTTAGGGGAGTTAAACCCCCCAGGGCGGGCCTAGTGGTAACTACCATGGATCGCGTTACAAGTTAGGGGACCCCACCCAAAAAAATGGCGGCCTTGATTTTTTTCAATAAATAAACCAAGCAACTACCATGGGAACCCACAACCTTAGTTTTTTAGGGATCATAACCCATAGTTTTAGGGGCGTAAAACCTTCATGATTCATGGTTTTTGGGTTCTAAAGCACTATAAGTGGAGTTGACCTATTGGCAACTACTGGAAATAACTGGTTTTTTGGGGGGAGGCTGATCTTGGGCATGTTCATCCCTTCAAATGTCGAGTTTGGGGTGCCTACCTGTTATTTCGAGGCCGTTGTTCAAAGGAGGTTATATATTTTTTTGTGTTTCCTACCATTAGGGGGAGATGGATTCTTAGGGTGATGGACAAAAATACCACTACTTACTTGAGATATGCTTCAAATAGTGGCGAAACAAAAACGTGGAATAGTTATGATGTTGTGACTGAATTCTCAAGATTGTTGTACATCAACAGGATCAAATCATGGTAGCTACCCAAGTGTAAACCTTAAAGTTTTTTTAAAGATACCTGATGAAACCACCATACAAAAATCACATCCATTTCTTTGAGAGAAATACTTTGCCTAAATCGACAACCCTTCTGACATTCCATGAAATCCTGATTGGTTCAAAGGGATCCTTACAATGGCTTATCACAATTATACCTATATGATGCTATATGACTGGGTGGTTTTCCCTATATGACTGGGTGGTTTTCCATCCCCTCTATACACCATTCAGTCAACCCCTTCAGCCCCAACTGGTCATTGCTTTCCGAAAAGGACGCCCCAAAAAAAGTGGACCAACTAAGGAAGGCTAAAAAGGCGCTTCCAAGACAAGTTGTTTAGGGTAGGGATGATTCACAACCTAGTTATGTGGGGATTATCAATCATAAACCATGGAAATAAGGATCCTTTTTTAAAGATCCCTATATCATGGAATGTAGGTGTGTTTTGTCTTGGATCAATTCGTCATTATTTCATTCTTAAATGAACCAATTTTTGCCAACTAATTTAACGTTCGAATCAACTATTCATGTAGGTAAATATACCACACATGGCCAACAACCAAGTAAAACGTGCTCAACCCCCCTCGTTGGCTCGTTAAAAGTACGGAAAATGGGCCATGTTTTGCACATCAGCTCATCAATAGGCATAGCCCAGGCAATCATTGCAGATTTGATTCACTTACCCATAGAATCCATGTATGTTATATATACCTACATTTGGTTGATTTTTATGGTAAATGTAGGTAAATATACCACATGGATTGTTTGGGTTAGTTTCTTCGTGTTCCTTTGCAATACTTTGTTTTTCGACGAAATGCGAGTCACTCGTCCTGATGTCTGTATCGAACACAGCTGGATCTCAAGAACATTGTGAAGTTTCAGCCAATGCTTCGGTGGTGGTGAGAAAGCCTTACCTTAAAAAACACTGAAAGTGATTAGTACTGTTGATGGGTTCAGAAATCCGGCTAACCAATTGATATGGAAAATATCTAATTTTTCCTAGGGTTTGCATAGATAACAGGTTAGCCGGATGTGTTCCATCAATAGTATCACCTATACTTTCCATCTGCTTAGAATAGTAAAGCACTAACCTTAGTCATCCAAAGTAAGCCATTTGGTTGAATGATTAAAATCTCAAGAAAATACAGCCGTACAACCATTGTAACTTATAGCCTATAGTACAACTTCCATACAATGCTTATCCAACTACCGAAACAAAATCAACGATGCGCCTCCAGTCTCGAGATGAAACCTTCTAGACCTCAGCACTGTCGTTTCTATCTTTTCTTGACGTACAAAAGGCGGGAGGGAGGTTACAAACACCATTGGCAACTGAAACATAACGACAGTGACATTACCCATAGAATCCATGAATGGTATATATTTACCTACATTTACCATAAAATTGAACCAAATGTAGGTGAATATTCCATACATGGATTGTATGGGTTATGTGGTACCCCTCCTATGATACATGTGCCTGGAACCTGTGACTTTGCCCTCTATTTTCGGGGTGAACAAAAACCCTCGTCTCCACGAGTTGGAGGATGTGATAAAAACCATTCTCGTGAATACCTGGACCTTCCATGGTTGGTTGGGTGCCAAATGGTGAACCGTTACAGTTAAGAGGGTGGAAAAAATTCACCCTGTACCTGATAGGGTTGGTTGGTCATTGGCAACCCCCGGAATCTGAAGGTGTTGGTAGTAATATTTACTTTTCTAGCCTTGGACTGATATGTACCGTATATATCATACAATTGTATCTCTCATATTTCAGGCACTTTCAACCACTTTAAGAGATGGTTAAAAAGAACCTTTTTCCTTGTCTTCCGGGATGTAACAAATCCATGGGTCCGTTCGTCGTCTCATTCTCATTAGCCAGGTATCTGAATTACCCTCCCAGGCACTATGAGGTGGGCCCAAAAACCAGTTCTAAATTGGAGGTATAACTCCTATAAGTAGGGTGAAATAACCCTGGTTAAACCCATTTTTTAAAGGCCATTTAGTCCATGTATTTGTGGGTTATGACTTCATTTATAACTGGTAGGGGCGCATCTTGATGGATGAAATCACCTCTATTAATAAGCAGTTTGTTTACGTCCCCTAAATAGGTGAAATAAACAAAACCAACTTACGATCACGATCGTTACGATCACGAACCCAGCCAGACACCCAACCCATACCATCCATGTATGGAATATTTACCTACATTTGGTTCATTTTTATGGTAAATGTAGGTAAATATACAATCGTCCCATGGATGCTATGGGCTAGTAGGGTTTTTGCTAAGTTCAAGACCACCCATCGCCTGGCTTTCTGCCGTCACCCGCGGGTCTTCAGTGGTGGATGAGGCCAGCACACTTGAAGTCTGTTATTTTAGGTCTCATCCATTGGTTACAACTATACTAATCTATCACCCAATTTACCTTGGGGAATTTATCACCCAATTAGGGTAGGGTAGAATTTAAAAAAACACATACGTAATTTTTGTGACATGTGGTTATTATTCTCCAGGAAATCTGGAAAACTCTCGAAAGGTTTTTTTTGGGATCTCAAGCTGTTTTGAAGAGGGATTTTATAGGGACGCTTCGAACGATTTGCCAAGAAAGGAAGGACCAACAAAAAACACTCGTAGGTAATGGTTATCATACCCTAAGCATCCGTTTGTATGTCCTAAGAAAGGGATTAACCCTACAATCCTATTGTGGTGATGGGATTGGGACTATCAAACCTACTCTAGGAAAGGGTATGGATCCTTAGGGATACTTCCCTAACCTGCATTCTAAGTGAATTCTTCAGCCTCATCTTGGGGGTCAGGTGAGAAAAAAAATACACGCCTCAACAAAATGACGTTCTTTGATTCAACAAATTTCCAGTGCGCCACAGAAATGTGTCACATGACATATTGTCTGAGTTGATTTCTATGTCGTTTTCTATTGATTTTGAAATAAAGCTGCACCACCTGACAGGTGGACAATGAGGATTTGTTTAAAGAAGCTGGAAAATTGCCCAAGAATTTGCGAGGTTGCGTTGAAAAAGCGCGTAAGTGTGTTGGAAAAACGAACAAACATATTCTGCAACTTACGATTTCATCTTTAAACGCGATCAACCCTCAATGGTACAAAATTTAAAAGAAAAACAACACCCTTCAACAAATCCATGAATGATGTTGGACCTACACCCAAAAAATCACCCCGTTTTTATTTCAAAGTCTGTCCAAATAAACGCGAACAAATCCCAGCATGCAAAACAATTGATCCCACAAAAATAATCAACCTGGAAAACAAGTTGCTGTTCATTTCCACCAACTTTACCCTTAAAACCGACTAAATATTAAAACCAGCCCACCATTGCCTAAAATAAGGGCACACGATGTCTTCCAGGAATCCCAAAACAATCCCCAAGATTTTCTTTACTTAAAACGCCTTGGGCGGTGGAGATTCAGCATATCCGGACGTTGATAGTACCACTCTTCCCATGGAGTCCAGATCAATGAAGACCTGACGTTTGTGATTCGTGAAAGATCCGAGGTGTGAAACGTGTATTTTCGCAACTTGTGTGTATGTTGAAAAATGGATGTATATATACTGAAGTTGGATAAAATGCATGTGCCTCTCTATAGTCTATATATAAGTATACATATTTTCAAATACGCATCCTACATGACCAAGCATTTACTTTCAAAAAATCTAGATTCATATCTGCTTAAGGAATACATTTCTTTAAAACATTTATATAACCTTTGGCCAATTGAAAAAAACGAAACCCTGAAACGGACACGGTTTTCACCGTTCACGCCATCATCCGTTGAAGGGTGCCGTGCCTGACAGCCTCGAATCTTGCAAACTAACCTGAAGGTTCGAAGTGTCACTTGGAGTGCCGGCTGCAATTCATCAATTGAACCACGAAAAAACCCTCGTACCTACTGTAGGGAATCCTTGTTTCATGGGTTTTTGAAAAATGATCCCCACATAATTCATTGGTAGTTCACATAACTGGGCAGTTCACATTATTTATCATCATCTCGTTGGTGGTTCAGTTTCAAGCCATCTGAAAATATGCGGAAGTGAAATTGGAAATCTTTCCCGAAGGATTGGGATTCAAATTTTGGGGCCCCCAGCCACCCAAACTACTCCCTCGCTTTCTCATCTTGTATCCATACAAGATTTTCCCTTCCACATAACCCCTCTTCTTTGTTTTGTAGGGTGAACCCATGCTCTCCCCCAGTGCTCTCACGCCCTTGGGATCCACACGGTCGACCTCCAGGAAAGAACTCCAACTGGGGGCGGCAAAAGATGAAGATTTCGATCACTGGGAATCTGCTTGGATGTCCCTTAATACTCCCCAATCATAAGGCCTATTTCCTGGGAGAGGTAAGGTTGGGGGCGGTGGACCCCTTTAGGAATTTTTGATGGTTCACAATCGTTGGAAGTTAGGATCAATGGTTAGTTAGGATCAGTGGGTTAGTTATAACCCCAATATATACTCCACAACAATAAGTAGGTTATAACTAACCCATTGATCCGATCACCATTGATCCTAACTTCCTGGGACATCCTAGTAAGGGGCTTATGAAGCTCAAAATGATGAGGAATCCCTTGGAACTACGGGGCCCCAAAGCAGGATGCTGGCACGTCACCACCAGGACTGTGAACACCATTTTTTGACAGGGAATCCCAACCTAAATCTTCATTTGTGGAAGGGATCCCTTTCAGGAGATTCGGAACTTGGAAAAGCATCCCATTTTTCAGGGTCTATGTTAGTTAGTTTTCTGGGGGATGTAACCAAGATATGGAGAAGCTCCCTGTTTACTTTAGTGCCATTCCTGGAGCATCATCCCAGTTGATCTAAGTGGTTAGGATCACCCCCATTTGCCTAAGCCATAAAAAGGCCATTAATGGAAGGGGTCGCACAACCCGATCCTTCGGGGACAACAACGATCACCATGGTTATTAACCACATATATATACTAACTAACATGATCCTCCAAGGGGGGTTCGAAGCCCATCACATCATCACTGTCCCTTCATAATCCCTAGTAAGGCATTATTTCCTGGTCAGAGGGTGGCATTGGTTCGGGTGGGCCCCCTAGATTACCATGACAAGTTGTGAGAATGTGATTCATGTGATAATAACCTTGGATCTAAGCCACCACCCAGGATGCACCCAGGATGCAGGATGACATGACATTTTTAGGTTCGGGATTCCTGAACTAAACCTTCATTTACCACTGTTACTGCTTGGGGGGCGTTGATCTAAGATATAACCTTCCAACCAAAGTTCAGGCCATGTGTGGCAAATGGCCGCAAAGTTTGAAGACTTCCATGTTGGCAGTGTAGGTCCCCCAGCAAATTGAGGTCAAGAATTGGACGCCAACAAAAAGATGTCGGAATGTTTGAAATGTCGGAACCTGCCAATTATGCTGGCTGTTGCCCTTTTTTTGGGGATGGTTAATTTCTGTGACCCTTAAAATGGTTTCAGTAGCATCCATGGGACTGGTAGAGTTGCCTATACATTTACCATAAAAACCAACTAAATGTAAGGTGTGCCACAATGACACATGTTGCTACTGTTGCTTTTTGAGCACCAATTAGAGAGATTCATGAAACCCAATGAAAATAGAGTTCTAAAAAGGAAAAACATACTGTTGATGGTTCAGAAATCCGGCGAATGTATAAAACCCGTTGCAAATGGTGAGATTAACTACCAACCTCAGGTGCTCGCCGGATTTCTGAACCATCAACAGTATCGACTACTTACATCCCCAAAAAAAACTCACTAACATAGACCCTCAAAAAATTAGATGCTTTTCCAAGTTTCGGAATCTCCTGGAATGCCTTCCCACAGCTGCACCTGCCACTCTTCCAAAGGTGTCACACGGCTTAAGGCTGGCACCTCAACCAAATTGCAGCTGACCCCCAATTGAAAAAAAGTCGTTGACTTTCTGGGAGGCAAGAGTGGAAAGGTCCCCAGAAATGACTTGGTAAAAATTTCACCCTGAAAAAGTGACCAAGAAAATTTGCATTTAAACTCATTTTTATGAACCAAACACCATATGCAATGGGTATGTGCCAGGTGATTCAATTCGTGAGCATTTTATTCCCTAGTTAGAAGTCACCAGCAACCTTTGAAAGGGTCACGCTTCACCATCCCACATGCCATTTGCCTGAAGGTTTTGGGTGGAGTGGCTTTTGTTGTCATGTAGAGCAAACCCGTACCATCCGTGGGACGATTGTATATTTAGCGACATGAAATGGTTGATTTTTATGGGAAATGTGTAGGTAAATATACAATCGTCCCATGGATGTTATGGGAATCATATTACATCCGAATGATTCAATTCGTGACCTAACTTGATCCTTCATTGTTGGAGGTGACTGAATTCCAACCTTTGAGTTCGGGTCACGGAAATTCATCATACCCAAAAACGGCACGTTTTCTCGCAGAATTGCCAGGATGTTCATCATTCTAAACCACCTCTTGGGGCCAAATCCCTTACCCTTTTCGACCTTTGTTTATCGATGCTGGTACTTAGTAGCGATGAGTAGTCAATGGAATATTCCATCCTTCTTTTAGTAGGTTGGATACGTCCCACAAATGGTTTATCAAACCAACTTAACTTGCTAGTTACTTATAGTTACTAACTTCCAGCCGGACACCGCTTGGTAGGGGGCTTGACACATCCCCGCGACTTTCCCATCCCATCCCATCCCCGCCGCCACCTCCACCAAACCCTTCCGTAGCCGTTGCAAGGTCATCGTGGCCAAGGCTTGATGAGCTTCTCGTAAGACCTGAATCCGCTTCGGGTTGAGGGGATGGGAAAATTGCCATGCAAATGGTAGAATTGACTGAAAAATTTCTCTCTTGGACCTAACCCATGCCATCCATGGGACTGGTATATTTACCTACATTTACCATACAAAATCACCCAAATGTAGGGTAAATATACCAGTCCCATGGATGGTATGGATCATGTTTTTGGGGTAGAAGTTTCCACATTTTTGTTGAGTCAAAGTGGTCTTATATTGAGTTCTTGGGGGTCAAAAGTTGATCTCGAAAAGCCGGTTTGGATGTGGATGCTAAGTGGAGAAAACCCATGGAAATCCTGCGATCCGCAGCAGTTGAGGGAAAGGTAGTTCATCCCATTACCCTCCTGAGATTTAGCATAGCCCCTAAAAATAGGCAATCCCAAAAGGAAACTCACCTTCCAACCATCATTTTTCAGGGGCTATGTTAAATTTCGGGGGTGTATTTACACGAGTTTGTACATCCCAGGTAGTTTTGTTTGGGATTTCTTCCATCAACAGTTATTATAAACATGTTTTTTTTCCAAGGAGTCTATAGTGGTCGCTCACTCAGGCATCCTTGGTTCTGAAGAAACCTTTGTTGAATTTGATCAGAACCAAGGTTGGATGCTTGAAATCCGTGAGAGACTCATGACCAACGAAAGACATTGACATTGAAATGTTATGTTCTAGTTGGTGGTTGAACCAACCCCTTTGAAAAATACAACCCCTGAAAACTAACATATCCCCTGAAAAATGATGGTTGGAAGATGTATTTCCTATTGAAATAGTCCCTTTTTAGGGGACATGTTAGTTTTCCGGGTAATGAAAAATATGCTCGTCAAAATGGGGTTCATCTTACCCCAAGGTTCGGGGTGAACATAAAAAAATAGTTGGAAAAACCACCACCCAGGGTCACCCAGTGTTGTTTTTCAAACCCACACTCAAAACAGAGTATATAAACAGAAGCCAAAACCGCTGAATAAACCTAACAAGAAAAAACAAAGACAATTTCAGTCATCCAATGCTTTCCCAAATTCCAGCCGTCTAATTCAACCAATTTCAACCGAATTCTTAGGGTTAAACAAATTCTTAGAGTACATCATCCCTGCCTCCAAATCGCTCCCCCGCTGCAATAGGCTAGTTAAACAAATCCAACCAAATTCTAGTAGAGATTCCCATCCCCCAAAAAAGTTGGGAAACGTCTGCCCCATGGGTCCACCGCAGGTAAGCTACCACCATTTACCAAGTAGGTATAACCCCAATATACCGCCACATAATAAGTAGGTGAAATAACCCATTGATCCTAACCAAACTGTTGCCCCGGCCGCCCATCTTGTCTCAATTGAGTTGCCTCACCTCATCAAGGCAAGCTGATACTGAACCCAGTTGAACTAAACGATCAGGTCGTTGGCACGGCAATGCCGGGGCAGGATCCAAGGCGTTCGCACCAGCGAAATGTGCACCTTGGGTTCCAAGGGGGTATCTCTGTTGGTTTTTTGTTTTTTTGGGGGGATGAAGTGAAGTTTTCCGGAAAACAATTAATGTCTATATATGTCCTCTCCCATGCCATCCATGTATGGTAGATATACCTACATGAATGGTTGATATTTATGGTAAATGCAGGTAAATATACCATACATGGATGATATGGGTCTGAAAAGGGACCATTTCAAAAGGGAATTTCCTCTTCCAACCATTGATTTTCAGGGGATATGTTAGTTTTTAGGAGGAAATGTTCGGTGGACTAAAAATAGAAAAAAAAACATGCTCCAGCAAACTGGAATATCTACCTAATTACAATGAATTGCTCAAATTTATGGTAAACATTTCAGATACCCAGCTGCAGTTTCGTCAACGGATGTCACCGAAAGAGTCAAAGCAGTTGAGACCTTGATCCCCAAAACCACGAAATTCATTGCGCTTACTCATCACTGAATTTCCAAACAAAAAAGTCTCAATGCGAAAGGCGAAAGTACACAGTTAGGTGAGTTCGTAGATGGCGATCACCACTCCCAAGTTCGGTGGCTTTCTTTTAAGGGGCCATGAGAGTGGCGATCGCCATCTACTTTGCAGGTCGTAATTGATAACTTCAGGGGAATCAAACTTTCCAGAAGGAGTTCCAAAGTGTTTGGTTTTTTTCTGGCGGCTGGTGGAGGGGGTCATAGGTTAACTATTATATCCTTATATAAGCATGCAACAAAATCTGTGCATGTATCTGTAGATGTAAATGAATATATACAATATATACAGCTTATATAGATATAAAATATGGCAATATGATTCCTCATGTTCTGTAGCCTGGACAGGGTTTCAATACTTGACTCCTCGGTTCACACCCCGCTTATCTTCCAAAACTTTTTCACCACTCTCACTGGTCAGTTTCCTTTTGTGATTCCCCACATATACCAACATCTGCCTTGTGCAATTCCAAAATGCAACCCCCTCCTTGCAAATGTCAGGAAGTTTGTGGGAGTCTCCCCCCTTTGCAAAAAGTTTAACTTTTGGTAGGGTTCGAAGCGAATCCGTAAGATGTGCTATGATTGTACAATAATACTCTAGCAGTGGGCGTTTTTTTCTTTGAACATCTACATATCCCTAGAAGGTTTGCCTCAATGTCAACCACCTTGCATGTCTTATGAAATAATCATATATGATCCCTCTATATATCGGGTAGTATTTCATCCCCTACGTACAACAAAGAACCAGGGTCAACTAATCACTGCTCATTTCGGACCATCCAAAATTCCGACCCAAAGGACCTTTCACCTGATCAGGTATGCATTTGAAAGACTATAGGGTAAAAGATCCCCCCATCCAAAAGTTTTTGTTCAAATCAACGACGTTTAACGGAGCATGCAACAATTTTTACACCCCCGAGAATCAACATGGTTTCCCCTAAAAATCACGTACATTTGAAGAGGAAAATCATCTGAACCATCCACCTCCATCATTGTTCAAAATGTTCATGTTCCAGTAATCCTTATTTCGTGGTTAGTATAATCTCCACACCCATAGTATCCATGTATGGTATATTTAGCTACATTTACCATAAAAATCAACCAAATGTAGGTATATATACCATACATGGATCCTATGGGACATAACTGGGTAGTTCATCATCCCGTACAAACCCAACAAACAAACAAATTTGCATCGACCAAAAATCGCTCCTGACATCTCATCGCTTATCACACCACCGAAAATGGATGGATCCCAAGCCTGGATTCGAAATGGATGGATCACAGGCAAGTTTTTCCTCCCTAAACATCTTGCTGTTGGTTGTTGGTTGTTGGTTGTTGTTGTTTGCTGTTTGTTGTTTGTTGTTTGTTGTTTCGTGTTTCTTGTTTATTGTTTGTAGTTTGTTTCTTGTAGTTGCTGTTGTTGTTCACCTGATATGTTTGTTTGACTTGGTTTTGGAGGGTGGGTTATTTAGATTGTTCTTGATTTTTTCCTCTAGAAATTACGTATATCTGTTAGTAGTTATTTGACATCTTCATCGGTTGGTGGTGTGTTGATTCTTGGATTTGAGATTCTTTGGCTTGTATAATGAAAAAAACATGTCAGAGTTCTGGCTCCAGGAAACAGCTGTTTCTTTCAAAGTATTCTGACATGTGCCTCATCCTGAATCCTGGCGTGACAGCACCAACTGTTGCACCGTGAAAACAACAGCACCACTTATAGCGCTTGTAGCATTCAAATGATCATCCCCTTTTGGCTTAGATAAATTCTACTCATGGTGTTTTAAACAAAACCCCCCTTACGAATTAATCTTATTCTCGACAAACAATCAAATAGATCCTAACCCTAATCCCTAACAATCATCTGAATCATTACACCCTGGAAGATTAATATGGAACCTACAAATCACCCATTTGGAAAGGAAAATCATCTTCCAAACCTCCATGAGGACATGTTCCATGTTAATCTTCCAGGGTGTAACTGACCCCCCCCCCTTCCCTTCCAACCCCGGGCTTGGCGCCGCACCGGGAAGACGCGCAGGGAAACGAAGCCCATGCGATCCCAGGAGGCTGAAGAAACCTGAATTTTTGGGTGTTTTGGGTGGTTGCCACCAGGTCAGCACCCAAAAAAATCGCATACACAAAGGCCATGCGAAAAAAAAATCCATGATTTTTTGGGATGAAATTTATCTTTGAAAGAAAATAAAAACATATGAAAAAAAAGCAGGTGAAAAACCCACACTTCAAACAACAGCTGTGGTGCTGCCACTCTTTGCCCGGAAAAACCGTAAACCCCGATGGCGGTTTTTCGATGGAAATTACCGTGGTCGACCTGGCCGGCCTCCATTCCAACACCACTGTTGCGGATGGCTTCATCAAAGGTGGCACGAAGCCATAGGTGTGAACCTTGGAAGATGGATGGATCCTAGGGTAGTAACCATGCTGATGGTTTGGTAGGGACCCTAAGGATCGGGTTGTGGGGGACCCCCTTCACCCCCCCGAAACATGGCCCATGGTTACGTGATGATTACTTGGAACCTGTGAATGTCCTCTATTTTTAGGGGTTGAAGTTTGAACCCTCCAAAAGAAGGCCCTTTCATTTGGGCATATTTGGGTTCCAGGTGTATAATAAGTTTAAAGCATGACCTTAACCAATCCCCGAAAATGAACGAATGTCCCCCCAAAAATGCGGTTCATCTTCTGAACCAACCATTGATGTTCAGGAGAACTAGTTAGTCTTCGGGAGAATAAAAAAGAAAATTGGTGGAAAACAACCTGGAAACCAAGTTTTACCGTTAATTCCATCAACTTTGCCCCAACACCAGCCACAGTTGACAGTTGCCAAAAACAAGGTGCACTAAGTTTCCGAGGAATGATCTCAACCAATTTTCGCACCACATCTTGAAAATGTTCATCCAAACATATCCAACAGGTCGGGGAATAATCCTCAACAAAAAATTCAGCCACCCATCTGGGCCAAATCAAAATGTGATTTCGAAAAATTGAAGCTTCTTCGTTGTGCTGGGAATATTTCACCACCTTTTTGTTTAGCAACTCCCATGAAATTTGTGTTGGCTTCGATCTCGGGTCCCTGAGGGATGGACAAAATGCATGGGCAGCTGATGTTAAAGCAGCCTCGGAGAAGGTTGATCATTCACCGTGAGAAACCTTCAAAAAAAATAACGTATATCATAGGCATTGTATGTATAAGGAACTTTTTCTAGATATCCAAGTTGTATAATAAAGTCTTTATAGGCATTGTGTAACAAAGTTGTTTTGGTAGTCAAGTTATTCAATAGGAAGATATGCAATTCATCGGGTCATCTAGAGATGAAAATATCAGGTCCCGTTTGGCAACCGAAGTTCCTGAGGTACTTGAATGATGTTATAAATTGACACGCAACCTGGACTCCGATATCTATTGTTTCGTTTAATTTAAAATGGGACTATCAGAATCAACCGTGGAAAAATATCTTTCCCATATGCTCCATGTATGGAATCTTTACCTATACATTTACGACACATTTCAGCCAAATGTAGGTCAGAATTCCGTAAATGGAGCACATGGGTTTTACTGACCAGTGAAGTCATGGAAGTGTCCACTTTCAAGTCCCTAGCCGTTGAAAAACCAATCCGCATTTCACCATCAAAATTAGAGGTTCACTGACACATATACAAAATTTGTTTGTCTCGCAACGTTTTCTCCGTTTGCATGTTTCAATGTGGTTAAGAGTTGAGTTGGAATTCCTTCCAAAATTTGGAAGGTCAAATCTTCATAAATCTTCTCATGCTTGAGATGCCCGACCAGGGCATCTGCATCTTTTTTCCTGAGTGAAGTGGAAAAATCAGGTGAGATCAATCGCAATCTCGCAATCGATCTGAAGAAAATAATCATCACAAAGGAATGCTTGGAACAAATCATGTTCCCCGCTAGTAGGTTGACCCACTTGAATCTGAGCTTTTTGGCAGAGATTACAAGAGGTGGGGGCCCCTTAGCCCTTGGGAAGTAGTCCATCCATGTGAAAAACCCGTGGATGCGTAAATCACAGCATATTTCTGAGGAGTTCTATAGTTCTCCATGTTCTCCACTATAAGGAAAGTTACTATACATAACTTCATCCGCTAACAAAAAAACATTGAAAAGGAATATGAATCGCAAGCCTTAATAAGGGACAAGCAGGTGGCCTAACCATCCCTTAAAAAGACGTTAGCACTTGGGGGGAAAATGGCCCGATTTGCTCAGACTTAGGGAGCAGTTTGTGCAGGATTGCCACCGCAGCAGCTAAAAGTTTCAAGGTTTATATGTTCAACCAGGTGGTATGAAGAGACCACAAGGGCGTGTCTCAAAAGTATAATTCTTGAAAACTCGTCATTGGTACCCTGAAAATGTTTGATTTTTTGGCTGATTTTCAGGTTCCAGCCAGTAGTTTTTGCGGCGGGGAGTAGGGCAGGAGCCTAAACATGAAACTCATTCAGGTGACTTTTTGTAATTCCATCTCCAAATATCCCTGGTGTATCTCAAAAATACCCCCCAAAATCGCCGCAAAAATGATCATGTTCATGTCAGCACGAAAAGCAAAAGAAAAATAAATATTCAAACACTATTTGGAGATGTATGGATCCTATTGAAAATGGTAATTTTCCATCCATTTTTTGATGTAGCATTTCTTTTGTACCATTTTTTGATGGTTTTTCAAACTTCTCATCCAAGTCATCATCAAGCCCTGAAAAAGCCGAGGAACTGGACTTCCGCATCTGCAACAGCTTGCAATTGTGACCGTACAAGACCTTCAGGAAGACTCATCATACCCAAGCCCTGCGGATTTCTGCAGTTTTTTCTTGGAAAAAGCACCACCCAAAAGGGAAAGCTGAAAAACAAGGTGCAGTCCTTTTGGTCGTGGACGTCGTTGAATTTTGCAGGTGGCACAAGTCATATGTGACTATGTGGGTGTTTCCTGACATGGTGGGATATCCCCCAAAATCATCCATTTGTTCATAGGGTTTTCCATGATTTTCACCATCCATTTTGGGGGCCCACCCCAATTTTATGAAACCCCCATATTGAATATCTACTCCCTTCTCGAATAAAAACCAAGTGAAACCTCATCCTGAAAACTCACATCCAATCATCCAATCTTTGCATCCAAAACGATCCAACATTCAAGACCCATATGCGCTCTCCATGAGACTGGAATATTTACCTACATGAAATCCATAGATTTAAGTCCTGTAAAATCGGCTCCCATGTGGGCAAAAAACTCCATGTTTTTTTTTGTGTCGGGGGGTCACTACCTGCAAGAAACTGACACATCATTCTCGGACCCGGAGTTCGTGATGAACAGGTTGCGGTTGCAGCGGTTCTTCATGTGCTGATCATATGGGTGTTTCCTTAAATGGTGGTACCCCCATTTCACACCCCAAAATGATCATTTTTAGTAGGAAAACCCATGGTTGTTGGGGAAACCCACCATTTTCGGAAACCACCATATTACTTTGAGAAGGTTAAGGTATGGATGAACCTCAAGCATCAAGTCAGTCATTCATTATAATGAGAAAATTGTAAGGAATGGTCCGCAAAACATCAGCCACAAAATTGAAGTTTTTTCTACAGTTTGACCAGCCCCAAAAAATACCCCTGGACTCTCATCTCTGTAAAAATACAACTTACTTGATGATTTTGGTTTCAACCTCCATTTCCCTTTTTGATGTGGCTGGATTTCCCTTTGAAAAGGAACTGTCACTCTAAGGATTGTATTTCCCCTGTGAACTTTGACAGCAATCGCCGCATAAGATGGTAGGAAAAAGAAAAACATATTCTCCCAAATGGTGGTTTAAGCGCGATTTACCACGATAGAAAGTAAAACATCACCAAAAAGAAGTCCAAGAAAATGACATGACACTGGAAAACCATTTGAAGATGTATCTCCTACTAGAAATGGATGATTTTCCAGCTTCCATCCGGACACCCTAGTAGTGTTCCAACCTGCGGTGCTAATCGAAAGCTCTGCACAATCCACGTCGAATCAAACCTTTGGTCCGGTCCAAAATTCATCCGGATGCGAAGGAAAGGTCAAATCAAGCATGGCTTGAACACAACTCCCCAGTTGAACATCTTACAGCAAATCACCCAAGCCCATACCATCTATGGGACTGGCATATTTTACCTACATTTACCATACAAATCAACCAAATGTAGGAAAAATAATACCATGCATGGAACCTATGGTCAAAGAAATGGTGAAAGTGATCAAGAAAAAAGGGTGTGACATATTTTTTTGGAACATCACTACATGGTGGTCGGTCAATTTTAACGGGAGTTGGCACAAAGCTTCAAAAATCTCCATGTGTAAAAGGAGACACGGACCTGTCATGGTAGTTTCCGGGGGGCCCGGGGCCCTAGTACAGTGGGAATCTACCCCTCAAGTGGCACGACAAATGTCTGTGACTAACAAAACTCAAATAGTTGTCATCCCACTAAAAAGATTTTTGTCGATGGTTCAGAAATCCCAAACAACCACCTGGGACGAGAAAAAAACATGTAAATTATTGGATAAACTAACTTTCCCTCAACTGGTGATCGCAGGATTTCTTCCATCCCCAAGGATCCATGTATGATATATTTGCATATATTTGCCTACATTTGGCTGTTTTTTTATGGTAAATGTAGGTAAATATACATGGATCCTCTGGGCATCAACAGTATGTTTTCCAACTTCCTGAAAACTCACGAAAAAATGACGGTGACCTCACTGTCGTGAAAACAACTTCACCTTCACCAAAAACACCATCATCATCATCATCATCATCATCATCAT
>DF245068.1:0-19723 GCA_000507305.1 Breviolum minutum Mf 1.05b.01 | reverse complement strand
TCTATCTATCTATCTATCTATCTGTCTATCTATCTATCTATCTATCTTCTTCTTCTATCTATCTATCTATCTATACTTCTTCTTCTTCTATCTATCTATCTTCTATCTTCTATCTTCTATCTTCTATCTTCTATCTATCTATCTTCTATCTATCTGTCTATCTATCTGTCTATCTATCTGTCTATCTATCTTCTTCTATCTATCTATCTATCTATCTTCTATCTTCTATCTTCTATCTTCTATCTTCTATCTATCTATCTTCTATCTATCTATCTATCTATCTTCTATCTTCTATCTATCTATCTTCTATCTATCTATCTTCTATCTATCTATCTATCTTTCTATCTATCTATCTTCTATCTATCTATCTATCTATCTATCTATCTGTCTATCTATCTATCTTTCTTTCTCTCTTTCTATCTTTCTATCTTTCTATCTTTCTATCTTTCTATCTTTCTATCTATCTATCTGTCTATCTGTCTATCTGTCTATCTATCTTTCTTTCTTTCTATCTAGCTATCTTTCTATCTTTCTATCTTTCTATCTTTCTATCTTTCTATCTATCTATCTTTCTATCTATCTATCTATCTATCTACCTATCTATCTATCTATCTATCTATCTATCTATCTATCTATCTATCTATCTATCTATCTATCTATCTATCTACATATCATGCATATATACATCATATGTCTAAAAATGTTTAACGCAAATCAGGGGAATTTGTGTTGCAAAAATCAGGACTGTATAGCACACTCATGAACATCGTTTGAACACTCATACGCAGGAATGGAAGATGACGAAAAGAAAATGTTGGTGTTAGACTAGGGGTAAGGAAGCAACTTTGAATTCTTCTGATAATTGGACTTGATTGGAGTCTCTTCTGTTCACTTGCCAATGATTTTGATGATTTCAGTGACAAGCTTGGCCCAGATTTAGCAGGTCAAGTTGATGGAACTGTCAGTTGGACGGCCTTCCAGGCGTTTGTGGCTGTTCCATTCATGCAGAGCTTCTAAGTTTTGATGTGCTTCTATAGCGGATCCAAAAATACCATGAGACTATGGCAAGTCCGTTGTTTTTTTCTATTTTGTGTCAATCCTCAATCGTCAATCCAGACTGGAAATTTGTGGAGTTCTCATCATGACACTGCTGTTGGCTGTTCAGGTCAGCAGCGAAACCGCAGCTTCCCGTTTCATCCGTCAGGAGCTTAAGATGTTTCCTTTGGAATTTGGGAAGGAATGATGGAATGATCTCTGAAGGTGTCATGTCATTTGCTTCAATGATTGAGGTTTGCCCGAACTGTGAGATCACAGGGCTGGTTTCACCCGAAAATTCTCTAGGGAGATGCGTGAAAAAAACATCCTTTTTCAGGAAGACTTAAGATCAATCCAGGAAGTTTCCAGTATCATGACGCAGCAAAGAAATCTGAATCTATCCTGGGTAGAACTTGGTACTCTATTGGTGTGTTCCCTGTTTCAGTCCATGCTGCAAAACGCAGCCATAGCCATGGGCAGCTTGCGAGATTGCAAGAAATCCCAGATTTGCAAATGTCAACGAGCTTGTGGCGCGAAGAGCGCTTGCAAGTTTGGTTCTCACCCATGCTGAGTTGTGAGCTTTGCCCAGACCCCTGCACATGTATTTCATGCCAGCATGGCCACATCTCCATCGCCAAGGAAGGGCGTGAGGCTCACAGATGATATCATGAAGGCGAAGTCCTTTCACTGCAGGGCAATCCCCGTGGAGATCCAGATTGGACAAAAAAGGGCAACATACCCATCAACGACCGGTAAGATCAAAAGTTGCTGGTTGAAGTTGCGTATGGAAAGTTGACCCAAATAGCTTTCAGTTCAATGCATTCTGCTGCTTTTGTTGGTTCAGGCAACACTTCTGTCATGACACAAAGCAAGTCAGTCTCT
This sequence comes from Breviolum minutum Mf 1.05b.01, assembly GCA_000507305.1. Lineage (NCBI taxonomy): Eukaryota > Dinophyceae > Suessiales > Symbiodiniaceae > Breviolum > Breviolum minutum. Next base: position 17,806 of record DF245068.1, on the reverse strand, counting down.
TCAGAGGTTTTCCTAATTTTTGTTGTCTCATGGCATTGTTGCCGTTCTCCGATTTCAGCTCAACATTGCAACAAATGAAACACTGGCAATATATTGTATCAATGTAAGATTCTATTCATGTTGCACAGATCATTCACCTTGTATTTTTGGCGCATCTTCGCTCACCATCTCCTCCGAGTTTGAGCTGTTGTGGCATTGTCAGAGTGCCTGGTGTTCTTTATGGTAATGGAGTTTTGATACGACACGCTCCAAGTTCAGTTTCCCCTGATGCCACGGTGTTCTGGACCTCCAAAAAGCATAGAAACATCACGATGTAGCTGTTTCTGGACGAAAGCAAGACCAGCACTTTGACAAGCGAAGGAAGGATGGAGTTGAAACGGTAGGGAGGGACGTGGTACTCTTGTTGGATTCGAACATGCTGGCCTTTTGCTGTTTTGGCTTGCAGTGTCGTCTTCGGCCCAAAGGGGCTCGGGCTTTTCCGCGGTATGGATGCTTGGCTGCACGCTCTTCACGTTCCAGCACTGTGTTTTCAATGGGGTTTTAGCAGCTAAATGGCTCGGCCGATGCCTGCATTTTTTCCTCAAGGCAAGTGTTTCCTTAAAGGCCAAAATGTGAACCTCCGTGAACTCATCAGGAGCACATCTCATCAGAAGATCTCGCAGCCCTACCTAAGTTGCCGGGCTACAACTTTCGGCAGTTTGGAGCTCAAGAATTTGACCACATCTCAGCCATCCAAGGGGACCCCTCCAGCGGAAACACCAAGTGGTGAACTGATGAACTGACAAAAACTGAGGCGAAAAGGGAATTATCCAAGACAAAACTCTTGGAATCTGGTCAATGGTGTGCGAATAGAACAAAAAGATGGACTTTCCCATGACAAGCCAAAGTTTGTCAAGGCAAGGGTCTGATCATTCTCATGTTTTTTTTTTGGTGAACAAACTAAACTTTGATTTTGGCATGTCGGAATAGTGAGAAATGGCAGCCTCACTTCCTTGCCAGGTGAGCAAAACTCAGGATGTTTGGAGATCAGGGTGCTATCCAGAAAGTGAGACTCGCGAAGTCTTCAAGAATGTCGCTTGGTTTTTGTGGTCCTTTTATCATCTTTTATCCATGATTCCATGATTCCATCGGCAGTACATTCCATGGTGATGTTACAGTGATCTTCGTTGTTTTGGATCGCCGAAATTGCGCGATCCAAACATCTTGGATCCTTCATTCATGAATTGAGGCGGGTGCAAACATGTTGTCTCAAGAGCTTCCTGCCTGGGATGCCTTTGACCGCCATGTGCTACGCTTTAGTGGCTACTTCAAGGAGGGTGTAGTTGAGGCTAACCTCGAGAATTTCCGCACCTTGCCCAATGAATCATGGTGATGTGGATGTAAAATCATCACCAAATACATGGAATCGGCATGAATATGCTCAGCTCTCTGACTTACTGTTATTGTTGTTTTACATTTGAAATTACCCTATCAACCATATTCATCTGTATTGATCAAGTGTATTTAGGGATGCTTTTTAAAGTTTCATTTGATTTGCACCTTGAGGCGTGAGAAAGGCAATCATCTACTACTACCTGGAGGACAGATGACGTCAGAGTCATTTTTTCTTGGCAAAACTACTTTTTTACTAGCAATCTTCAGTTTGTGATAGTTCATGATGAATAGATATTCTTTTCGACCCCTAAATTTCCTTTTGCTTGATATTTTTTCCACAGCATTCCTGGCAGGATGACACCTGCCAGATCCAAGAGCCGAAAATTGAGAACAGCGGCATGCCTCAAGGTGGGGAAATGTCGATGCAGTCGAGTTTTGGATACATGGCAGGTGATAGGTCTTCAAAAGTTGTAGTCCATACCAACAGTATGTAATGATCTAATGATTTCAAATGTACATAGAATCTTTATCGCAGAATGTGTCAAGTTCCAAGCAATTCGAAACTTACTTCTCAGTTTCGACAGTGTGCGCGTTCATCCAAAAATGTACTTCCCTTGAATTGAAGTTGCAAAAGGCTTCCCTCAAAGCCATCGGATTGACCAACAACTACATCAGACCTGCCCAACCCCTCTTCCTGTGTTTGTTTTGCTTCTTTACGGACTGTGACATCAGTTCTCACCGTGGCTGATCCTTACTTCGCTCCTTGCTAGGTCAGTTGATCCGTCGCCATCGATTTCCATCCGTGGATGGAGGCTACTTGAAGGCGGAGGAGAGCTGTGATTCACTGTTTTTTTTTGGGTTGCAGAGGGCAACTGATCGATGGATAACGATAGGACCTTCGAGTGGGCACCATCCTGCAGATCTATGGCCGGAGCATTTACATCACCGATTGCGATCCCTTCACACGGTGCGGGGTCGATGCGTTGATGTCTTGAGGTTGCACTTTTTCCCCAGATACAGTACTTACCCAAACATGAAATAGTGTCAAGGCACACAAATCCAGAGATGTTTCATTATATTTAACTCATTTGTGGCATAATAGCAGCATTGAATCATTGAATCCGGCTATCAAAGTAGATGGTACAAATCCCAAGTATTTGTTTATTATGGGCCCTCACTCAACCACCAAAATTGGGGTCACATTTTGGATATCTTGGATTCACTCCACTTGTGCCAGGGAATACTTCGAGCAGGCGGGTATCCCTCAAGGACCTACAGAGGCTGAAGAGATGGATCCCTTCCAAGCAACTCGTGATGCGATGACTCTTGGCAAACATGTTGAAGTTTTTTTTTTGTTCCCCTGTTTGTTGGAGAAGAACTGCTGGCAAGATCATGGAAAATAAGTTCATGAACACTGAAGTTTGATGTGCCAGTGCCTCAAAGGAAAAGCCATGCATCAACGCAGCCCAGAACTTATGAGAAGGTCTACAGAGAGGCCTGGAATAGGACAAGCCAATGCAACAGCACCAGAATTTGCGCGGTCGTACAAGTGCCAATTGTTTTATTTATAGTTGTCTTTGGAACCAACAGATTAAAGACTAACCTGTTGAACAAGAATGCTTGCGCATGAGCCTCCATTTTCCATGGGATTTGAAAGGTCATGCTGGGTGGTGGCCACATCAACGCAGATATGCAGCAGTTCCTGGAAAATGACAAGAAGGTGAGACCACTGGCCCCTTTCTGAAGATGGTCTGGTGACGGCCTTGTACAGTTTTGATCCTACGACACAAATATGCATATTGTGTCATGTATAATGGTTATACATGTATACGTGTATACCAAGCCTATAGGATACTGGTATCTTGGCAAACCCATTCAAAGGGTGCATCCTTAGGATGACCCCTGTGGCTCTTGTTCGCCATCGCCAGATTTTGCGCTTCTACGCTGTGATGGATGATATCAACACACCTCAGTTTGAACGAAGGCCTGGGTTTGGTTTATCTAAACAACTTTCAAAGGTTACATGAATGGCAACAGCAAAGAGGTTGCAGTTACAAATACTTTGACGTTGACATAGAATGTATAAGTCTGTACTTTCTGGCGAAATTTTGATGAATTTTGTTTACGTATGGTTTGTGTGACAGGCCCTTCACTATCATGTTCTTCCTTGCTGATGACACCTTGGAGATTTCGGAACAATATCCGCTGAATTGCGGAAGGTGCAAGCGACAAGCGCTACGAAACGAAACCAAGTGATAGTACTTGTATTCAATAAATACCTTGGCCTTAGCAACGTTTATGCGAGAGTCTAGAGGCCAATCAGAACACAAAACCCTGTTCTGTGAATCTTTCTCTTGGCAGGGAAAAGTTCCCGATCTTCTTCCGGCGAGGAAAGCTACCTTTTGGCCCATATAAGGTTGAAGGACCACAGGCGCAGGCACGAAAGAAGAGTGAGTTTCTTGGCTGTGAAAACGCAAATGTGTTATTGATGCAGCAGTGTCGACAGTGCTCGGTGCTCAGGTTTGTGCATGGTCATGAATTACGAGTAAATTCTACGGTACCTCGGTGGCAGCGTGGCCTGAAGCTGGACTATCCTACATCTTCGGGTTGATGGAATAGCGAGATGGGATGTTGGATGACTGTTTTCATGTAGGTGCAGCTCCTTGGAAACTACTCCTTCTTCATTTATGATGCAGATGAGTTGGAAACTCAGCAATGAAAAACATGTGGCAACTTCTTTGCTTCCAATGAACGGTCAATGGTCAAATGCCTTGGAGGTTCACCCGGAAATATTTCCGTGAGAAGCTTGGCCTTGAACTGGAACCTATGGTGGATGTCCGCCTGCCCGAGCGAACGGTGCCCAGGCGGCCCCTGCGGTGTAGAGGGTGTATTGGAAGGAAGAGAGATTGTCCAAAAAAATCCAGGCGTTTTGAAGGTTGATTTCTTCTGAAGAGATGTTGCTAGTGCAAAGAACAACATTCAGAAGTTTAGAAGTTGCCAGAGTCATCTGCTCTTCATGAAGATATATCTTGGTATTTTGTAAAGATATATCATTGCTTCTCTATCGCTGTGTGGCCAGGGCCAAGACACCTCCATACACCGGCTATGGAAGCTGGGAAGACTCAATGGGTTCAGTGACACATTTGGTGCCCAAGTTGCCCAAGAAGGAAAGGTCCATGTCCGGTTCAAAATGTACGCAACGGGTGTAAAAGAAAGATTGGGACCGCTTACTTGTATCATTGCGGTACCAATTCGTGGATGATGAGTAGATGTTGCGAAAGATTTCTTCACATATCTACAGAAAAAGGATTTTGAAAGAACTTCAAACACAGGTCTGGAGAGTATCCCACTGCAACAGCAGTGAACGAGTTGAACATTTTGTTAGCAAATCCATTTTCGCCGGTTTTGGGATTTTTTATTTTTCTTTTTCGGAGGACTTGGTGAAGCTGTTCCAACATGAAGGAAAGGTCTTGCGCTTCAAGGCCAAATTTGCCAAGCCTAAGCCTGAAGTGTCTTGGTTGTGATAGATTTTTCCTTTTTTGCCCCACCAGGGAAGATCACATACTTTAAGGGATCCTGAAAAATGGAAGCTGAGCTTCACTTTCCACTCTACCTGAGTGGATTATTATCCCAATCAAAATATATGAGCTGTTGGGGGGATCGGGTTTTCTGCAATTTGGTTTGTTCAGTGACTTGATGGGAACCGATTGATGTTTGGAGAATTTTCCAATCAGCTTCTGCCGATGCGCAACGCATCCCAGGATGCAGATCGAGTCTTTGTCATTTCCTTCTACCTGCAGGACGGTCCGCCACCGTGTGAAGATGCCACGTAAGGTCATGGTCATTTGAAATCCTACGTGCACTGTAAAATTCCAGGGTAGGTACGAAGACGTTTTCGACAAAATGATTTTAGTGGCTTTTTTGCACATGGCAACTTTTGTGTCGATTCGGGTTGTTTTAAATGCTTTGATTACCTTTCATTTGGAAGGATGACACCTTGGCTATCCACGAGCCTCCTCAGAGAAATATGGGCCACTCGTCTGCTGTTTTGGGCCCATCCATGCCATCCCCTGAAAAAACCACCTGAACGCCGCTGGAGAAAATTGAGGTATCGTCACCGGTCGCTTCTTGGAGAAGGGGATTCACCTGAATCAGGTCACAGGGCGGTTCTTTGAACCCAATGATCTTCTACCAGGCCAGGAGACTGTCTAATGAAAGCAGCCAGCAGTAATGCCGCGATGCCATGGAATGCCATGGATGCAGGAAACGTGGTGAAGGTCTACAATAACGAGCTGCTCATTGTGGACATGGACGAATATTCTAGAAAGGCGCTTTCATATGCAGTCAAAGGGATGTTTCAGGATTTCCAAAAAAAGGAGGAAAAATGAGGAAAAAATGAGGAAATATGTTGCACTGGCACCAAGGAAAGCTGTTGCACTGAACCTGACTTCTTGGTGCCACATGTGTAGGTCTTTGAAAACCCTGATGCCTTGCTCCGCACCTTCGACTTGGAAGCGGTGCTCCAGAAATTGCGTGATTCCATGCGTCAGCAATATCCCTTGGTCCGAGATATTTTCAGGCAGCGTTTCTGAATCAAGAATGACATACTGTCAGATACTCGTACTGTATTTGACAGATACTGGCACTGTATTTGATACTTTGACAGATACTTCTTTATTTGAGATGCAAAAGAGGATTGCATCATCCTACATCTCCTTTCAGACTTTCACCAATTGCCAGGCGTTTTGATGGTGATCATGATGGCGTCTCTTAGCCTAAGATTCGGTGATCCAACTTTCGCAAGGATCGATCCGTTCGTTGAAACGATGGGATCAACTTTTGAGGTGCTCACAGTGTCTGAATTCCAACAAGCCTTGGAAAAGTTTGGCTTCCAGCTGTCCCCAGAGGACAGGGATGGGACGCTTGTTGGTGAAGCATGGCTTCAGAGAGACTGAGTGATACGATAAGTTTACGCATCGTTTATGAAAAGTCTATGAGTCTATGATGAGTTTACCTTCCCATGCAATTTTCTGCAAACTTCTGTTTTTGCTGCTTCAAGGGAGCCTTTACTTTGTCCAACAAAAACTTGGCTTGAACTTCAATTTCGAAGCTGACAGGACGTGTTGAAGATCATGCGGCACTTTGATTCCCGTAAGGATGGTCAGGTTAGCTACAATGAATTCTGTGATGCCCTGCCTCTTGTCCAAAGATCTCAGTTTGAAGTCTCTTCTCGGGAAATAAAGGTAGAAAAGGATGGAAAAGGTGGAGCTCAAAACTTCCTGAGGTTGGATCCTGATTGGACTACTGCTATGCTGCAAACCCGTGCTCCTTTGGATGAAGCTTTGCTGTAAAGAACAATCGGTTTGTTGTTTCTTCATCAGGTCTGTCATGTTGAAACATGTTGAAGATTGCTGCATGTGCGAGCTCTTAAGGATTGCTGAGTTCAGTAAAGATTTTTTTGTTTTCAGCAGGACACATTTCCGTAACATCTCACATCCCAGGGATTCTGCTTAGACGATGCTTTCACGGTTGTGATTCCGAATCAGGACACTCACGACGAGGCTTATGAGACTCGTGTTGCTGAGAAGAAAGCTGAGCGTTCCGAGACAAATCAGGTGCAAACGCTACAAATGCTGAGTGCCGGTGATGGAAGAGTACAGTAGAGATTCTAGGATGACGTCACACCCTCCACACCTGATAGGTGCGCAAGGCGGTGAGAGATTTGGGAGATGTGCTTTACAAGAAGTGACTTGGCAAGGGAATCATCATACCTGGAGGGTTGTGAGAAAATTGAAGCTGCTGAGCCTCATGACCGGCCCTGTCAGGCATGGCATGGTCATCAGATTGCTGAAGGAGATGCAGCATATTACTCACGAGGACACTGGTTTTGCTGGGCTCCAATCCAAGCGTTGGGTGAGAGTGCTGTGTTCTGTGAAACTGGGTTTGGCCAGGACTATGTCACTTCTGAACAGATCATGAAAGCCTTAGAAACAGTTGGGCATCCATTCCGTCTGGAGGATGTATCTGAGCTGCACGCAATTAGCAGCAATGAACATCTCAACTTCGTTGTTGCGTTATTGGTCCTGGGTCCAGCTCAAACGTTCTTGAATCTTGAGCAAAGCATCTGTTTTTTCAGGTGCAGCGAGTCATCCTCTACCTACAACCAGACGCGGATCTGGAAGCTATTGACTATCGAAAGCTCTTCCAGGATGTTTGTGAGCTCAACTGGTGACACTTTCTTCCGGGGATGTGACGGACACCAGTTTCAAAATTTGGGACCTGCCCAGTTGAAAAGGGTCTTGCAACCTGAGGCTGTTACTAGCTTCCACGATGTCAGCGCATCTCGATAAGGCACAGGGTTTCCTGGTCATCAACTTCCCATGGTGACGGGTGACTGCTATATAGACAGCAGTCCGACAGGTAGTGAAGCTGGAGCTTCTCTTTGTTTCATGTCAAGGGCTGAGCTTGAATGTGCAAGCCCCATGCAGCTGGACAGATATAGCTAGAATCTAGAAACTCATACCACCAAGCGCAAGTTCCATGAAATTACAATAATGACAACCACAATGGGGTGAATGAGGTGAATGAGGTGAGAATATATAGAAAAAAAGATGGCAAAAGAGGATCCATGCAAAGGTAAAAAACTCCTCAAGCGGCCAATGAGCTGTTTTTGATATACGATCAGTTGTTTCGACCGAGGTTTTCAGTCTGTGAGACCACAGGACTGTTTTCACCCTCGGAAGTGGCGACTTCGCCAAATCACAGCCGTAGTGGACGCTGCAAAACGCAGCCGGAGTGGCTGATTGTGAGATTGCAGCCGGAGTCCCACATCGTAAATGAAAGCCTTGTGGCGCGAAGAGCGCTTGCAAGTTTGGTTCTCACCCACGCTGAGTTGCGAGCTTCGCCCTGTGCAGTAAAAGATCGTTGTTTTTTTTGGGCCACGGCCATGCAAAGACAATCGCCTTTTGGCTTACTGATGCTCACTGGGCTTAATGCATATGCCATGGCATGCCACAATATGTTTGACAAGTGTTGTAGCGACTTGCATTTCTTCCCTGCAAGGATCTGTAATTCACAAGATCCGAATCTGGAACCATTCCGAGGTGATCAACGAACTCTGCAGAAAGCTACGATGTCTCACCATTCAAAGGCGCAGAGCCTCTTTGCTTCGATGCTTCGATTGGTATTTTTCACCTTGTCTGTGCGTGCAAAAAAGGTGAACATAGGGCAGCTTCCCTTTCAGCAAACAAACTGGGATTCTGCTGCAAATGATGTAAAATCGACTTGATTTGTTTCTGACTATCCCTGATATCCTTGAAAAAATGACACTCTTGCAGTTGAGTTTGTAGTATCAGTTTTGTGATATGATTTACAGCAATATTAAAACTAGTTCAAGATGCATGTATATACAATATGCATGCGACATGTGTCGCTGTAGCATATCATAAGCTTCTAATCATCAGTGGAGTGGGAGCAGCTCTGAAATGGAATTGCTTTGGTGGCTCAAGCAACTTGAGTTTCACCCAGCTACAAGATGAGAGAAGGACGAACCAACAAAAAGGGCCAACCACGACTCAGTGATTTTTTCATAGTTCAATTCCTTTCTTCGAACACGCACCATCCAACGGTTTACCGGTGTAGATATGAGCCATGGTGATGTGCTCCATACCAGATGGCTCCTCCGCTAACGATCCAGTCAGGATGGTGAGACTGGTTGATGTTGGTTGTTGGTTGTGTTCCTTTGGGACACCATTTCTCCAATTTCTCATCCATTCACGTTGGACCCTCACTCAAGCCTACTCTTGGCTTCTTCATGTTGCATCATGTTTAAATGCTCACAAATTGAACAGCGTCAGAAGGTGGCATTGAAGAGAACAGTTGAGCAGTATAAAATATATAACCCTAAAAAGATATGTATATTATATATATATATATCTGTACATATATTCGTTACCAGATTCAGTATTTTGGGAGGACAAAACACCACCCATCTTTGTCTACTTTTGACTCGCAACCTCGGCGAAAGGAGCTCCCTCCTTTTCGAACATCAAAGATTTTGGACCTCAAAGTTTGGATGAACGAACTCGTAATGCCCTTGAGGCCGGCTGTGGGAAGAGCTGAAGATATCCAACAAAAGTAGGCAAGAAATGAACGTCAAATATTGTACGTATAAATGATTCAAATGATATAATCATATTAATATGTACTAGACATACTATGTCATGTATGACTGACATATTTAAGAATTCGTCTTTAATCTAGTTGAGTGTGTCTCAACATTTTGTGGCCGCCCCAACAAACCCATCAGTTTCCGACAACGACTACACATGTTTAGGCTTGTCTTGTGTCCCTGGCTTTGTTGCTCCAACCTCTCCATTCACAAATGGTTTCTTCCTGACCATGCGAGTAAGCCAAATATATGGATGCAAGTGAACCTAATGCCATTTTGAGTCAATTTTGAGCCATACCCAGTTGTGAGTTGTGGAATGATCTTCCACCAGGTCTTTGAGAATGCCGTGCGCCCAGCGGGTTTGGCTGCTAGTGGAAGTGATGGTAGGGACTCCCAGGAATGCAATGTACTGAACGACAACCCAATCCAACCCGTGGACGAATCCTCCCTGAAGGTGAGAAAGTCCGATCAAGAAGCACAAAGTTGTTGGACAAAGAGTGCCGAGTATGGGGACCAAAACTTTTTTTTTTGCGAGCAAGGTGTGGAAAAAGCAAACTCAACCTCCTGGGAATAGTTAGGGCTTATGGAATGGAGTCAACAGAAATTCTTAGAATCGGTTCATACTTCTGAAACGATTCATAGTTGATATAGCCAGTCATAGTGGGATTCATGACGGATATCTCAGGATGATTCACATCTCTCTGAATCATATGAAACCATTTGTTACCAGCCTTTGGTTCTGCTCCATTGAACTCATTGAGTTTTTGCTGGCCCAACTTTCTAAGCCTGCAACATCCAAATGGCAAGACCATATTTTTGTCAATGACGAAGTCGGGATGAAATGCAGTTGAAATCTTGGAATTCCAAGAGTTGTGTAGGTCCGTCGTGAATGCTCCAAATTTGGCAAAATCTCCGAGGCTTTGGTGAATGCTGGGGAGCAGCTCTTGGCTTCTGTGGCCAAGCTTACTGACTGTCCAATGCTGGTGCGCCGCATGCATGGCGTTTGAAAAGACAAAGCGAAGTTGGCCTCGTCGACATGGTTTGCACCTATGACTTGCTTGAGGTACTGCTGCTGCAAAAGCTCCCGCGCTTGCTTACCAGACAGGCAGACATTGAAGCCTCTATGGCCGAGGGTGCTTTTTTTTTATCTGTGGTAGATATATATGTAGGCAGGCTGGTTGACCCTGATTTACAATGCTCTGTGCTTTTCATTCTAGGGCATGACAGACAATGCCTACATCTGCATGTCACACTCTGCAAGGCAGTCATGATTGCCCTATCAGATGTCATGCCAGAACTTCTGGATCGAGAGTGCCTCAAAGCGCAGGTGGGGTACGAAGAGTAGGCATTTCAAGCTGTACGCCGGCGCGGTTTGATCCCCAAGACACCTAAAAGGGGCAACACTACCGGAGTCGAAATACGATGAAGATACATCAACTCGACATTTTCGACGAAAACCAACGAAGAAGTGAAGCGCCGAAGTACTGATGTCAAGTCGTCCTGGTGAGTAAGCTGGTACTCATGGTGGATTCCAAATGAGGCCCAAAGGAGGCATCGCCTTGCTAAGATCGTTGAAGTACGCGACAAAGTATACTCCGTAGAAGCCTACAATTGGTGAAGTGATGTAACTTGGCAATGGATAAACAAATATACAATACAAAAATCAGCAAGATTCACTTCAACAATTGACGCCAATGCAAGTACTAGTCACTATGTCATCCCAACATGGAAGCAACAGTCGACACCCCCTCGAGGGTGGCAATGAACTTAAAGAAAGACATCGCCCTTCGCGTGCCAAACTCCCTTTTTCACGCCTCTTGTGCAGCCGGTGATTCAAATGTCAATAAGGGCACTGATATATCTCCACACCTTATGGCTGGGAAGAATGAAACCATAGGGCTGGCGAGTGGCCAGCTTGTAGCTTGCTCGTTGTTCTGGTGGAAGTAACGGGTACCGGACTTGCACCTTTCCAATCACATCCTGATCGAACTGGTAAGGACGAATAGACGCTGAAGTAACAACGAATCAGCGCAATCACTAGGGCCGGAGTCCATGTGCAAAAAGTGAGCAAAGAAAAGCTCTCTCTCAACTGCGCGTTGTCGAAGAAAGTATCCAACACATAACAGCATCAAAATGATGTTTTTTTTGGGGCATTTTTTGTCATCCCAACACTTGACATCCAGTGCCCAACACTTGACACAGCCAGCTGTCGATGAATAGGACGCCTTGGGCTTTGCTAATCTAGAGACTTCAGTGAGCTGTTTTAGAAGAGCCGTCCACGTAGCCCTTCAAGAGCCTGTATCACGTCTTGGCGATTAAAAGGGCGAATGGTGTAAAACGTGCAAAACCATGCAATTAGACTTGGGTTTGCCTGAAAGCATCCAAGAAGATCCAAAAAATGAGTGGTCAGATGCATATTCAATGGTGCCGCTTGCAAGCTATACCGTTGTTTCACGCCCAGCAGAAGGGAGTCGCATCGGTTCCGGCATCAATTGAGCGCGAGGTTGCTCCCTGGCATCGTGCCAGCGGAACGTGAATGGTTCAGTGTTGAGAGGTAATGCTGAGGCCAAATTTTCGAAATCATGTCGTGGGCTCTGACGCGGTGGTGAACCTTTGATCATTTGATTTTGATCGCACTGATTTTGCTTCATGGTCTGGGTGTTTGTCTTGGGCACGGATTGGTTTGACCTTGCCCTCCGCGTACAACGCATCCGGGAGAAGGTTTTGAACCGTAGCACGTTGCCAACCACGGTGTATCGGTATTTTGCCGTGTGAGAACCCGCCTCATCGATGGAACGGAACATGGTGGTGCGCCGCCGACTCAAGATATTCCGCCTTGGGCCTGAAAACATCCAAGCCAATAGCAGTGCTTGTATGGCTGGAGTCGCCCCCGCTGTTGCAGTCCGCTAAAAGCTTCGGTTGAATTCAAAGCGAAATTGAAAAGCTGCCAGCCAACGAGCTCTGCAGAACTACTTGTCACTTGTGGAGGCGAAGATGAATACCAACAAAACATGAGGTTCAATCTTCTTCGCTGACTGACACGAGAGTGGGACATAGTGGGACAACAAACTCCGGTGGATTGCACAGATGTTGAATTGGCAGCAGCGAGGCGGTTTCACTGCTGACATCGAACATCGTGGTGTCGTCCAACGCCCAACGGCCTAATCCTGGCTACGGAAGATGTACGAGCTTTGTTTATAGCGGTTCACAAAAACTGATGATAATATCTAGATGATTCTAGATGGATTTCGTTCATCTGGCGAAATTTCACGTGAAGATGTGTTTCTTTCGCTTCTTTGGCGAATTGTTGAAAACTGTTTCCATGCAAGTTCCTTCTCCTTAGGGTGGGACCGGGTGAATTTGCGATGTACGAAATTAGACTTCGCAAACACGCTAATTTCGCCCAACACGAGAATTTAATGAAGGAACTTTCATCCAAATCTTCGTGCAAAAAACGTGGGGCTGAGCGCCAACTTCGATCCGTTGGCCGACGGCCCTTTCTGTAGATGGGACACGATCAAAGTAAGTGAAGGCAGACTTGTCGTCGACCGGGCAACAAGAGCAGCAGCAGGAAGAGCAGCAACAGCAACTCGCTACAACACCAGAGGAGAAACACAAGAGGCAACGGCACCTAGCACAAGAGCTAGCACACGCAAGCAGCAAACACAAAAACAACCCAGCCAGACATCTACGGGGAGTGACGATCGGGGGCTACTGCCTAGTGAACCTGCCGGTCTAATTGATGCTGTTGTAAGCAAACTTGCGGTGACATTTCGGAAACAGAATGCGCCACAACCAGCTGGACACTCACGTGCTGGGTGTTGATCGAGAAGCGTATGCAACCCCTCCAAGCAAGCAACCCGTGCAAAGCACCGAAAGTATGCATGTCAGTCTTGTAGCAAGTGACCGGTGACATCGCGCGTCCCGCTATTTCAACTTTATCGCGTATCTTGGATTTTGCAAACGTCGCGAATATTTTGGATACCGCCGCTATGGTCAATCCATGTCAATCCATTGGATGTCTGAATTCCATATGAGCAAAATATTTCCTTCGCAAAGGAATGTGTCAGTCCTCGGCCTCGGTTTTGCTCGGCAAAGCAGTGGCCTTCGAGATTTTGCGCATGACGCAAGGCACAGCAAGGAAACGACATATTTGTAGAGCTCATCAGGAGCCGCCGGTGCTCGTCAAGTATAGCACAGGCCGTGGCACAACACGCACCGAACATATTCCAAACATTTAGCTTATCCAATGCTCATATTGTGTGGGCAGCCAAGCACTCCTTTGCAGCGAATCTTTTAGACCCAGATTCCTTGCCCGTGCCTATCATGCGAGGAACAATTGCGCGGGAAAAAATCCCATGCAATTTCTGGAAGCGAATAATGCGGCATTTTGAAAACCGCATTATAGTGCCAGTCCGATCCACGAGCCTAGTGCTTTGCATCGGTAGGGATGCAACATAATGCTGTCCCACGACTGCGCGGTTTTTTTGTCCGGAGGAAAAATTAGTCAAGTCAAAGCTTGCCAGCCCGAAGACAGCCCCCTTTAGGGCGCAAGCAAAAGAAATTCAGGATTTTACCCGATCAACTAGTGTACAGCGTGAAGGCGACAAAATCGTGTTTCGATTGCATCCAATGATGATACGCAGCAGCCTGCACAATCCAATTGCCACCGCCTTTCCAGAGGCAATATCTTTGCAGTGCTGTCTCCGAAGTGTAGGTAGGCCGTCCTCGTGTCCGTGGTCCTCTGATGTTCCATTCCAGAATCCTGCGAATCCAACGTTCCGAGGGGAAGGTCGCAACATAAGAAGCAAACTTCCCTACTGCCACGACGCATGTGACAGACCAAGGTTTCAATCCAGCGTAGTCCGACAGGACCTATACCTTGTTGTTCCACCTATGTGAAATCTCGTGCCAGGGTGATGCCCAATTAGTGTCCCAGCCCGGCTCAAGGCCTCATTCACGAATGCCTTGATCCACCGGTGGTCTGCCCAAATCACCCATGCAGCTATGACCGCCTATGCGGCGAGTCTTGTGGAATGTGACTGCGTCGCGAGCACCGGCACAGACGGCAACCAACCTTTTACTAGTGAGGTGCTGGCCGAGGCTACCTGCCCCCCAGCCGCCAGCCGCGTCCCAGCCCGCCCGTAAGGAGCAGTGGCTTGGATTTGGCCTTGTTTCCCTTCACATCCGGAGCCGCCGGTACATAAATGGCACCTGCCTGGAAGCTGCCCAGCAATACAGGTCCAGCCAGACCCTGTGCAAGAAAAAAGGTGCGAGGAAAAAACAAGTGTCTGCAGGGGGGCCTTATGCTCGCCCTCGTTTTTTCACAGTTCCGGCAGCAAAAATAATATGCTGGTAAGGGTCAACCCTATATGCCGCATTAGAAAGCATGTTTTACGCACAGGTGACAAATTGTGAAACTACTTCCTATATTCATAAGGGCTTGTAGGCCTCCAAAATTTAAGGCAGGCTTGACATAGATCAATTGCATCGATCCCCCTTGAGGTAAATTGACGAGCTGCTACAATTTGTAATCGTACTATCCCGTTAATATTTTGGGCGGCCAATGCGTTTGTGCCCGGTTGCCATGCCAAAACCCTCTTGATCCAACGATGCCCAGGAATACTGTGCCAAATTCCAGTGGTGTCAGGTCAGGTCAGGTCAGGCCTGTACGCCAAAGGCGGGCCCGTTTTAGGGCGCAGGAGCAAAAAGGGAAAATATGTACACAACTGCTATTTACATGCGGCAAAAATCTGCAAACGAATCAAGATGCGAGTTCCATAGGCTGTTGTCCAATGCCGCATCTCTCCAATATCCAAGATTCGCATATCGGCAGTACGCATCAAGTTTTGAATCCCAGGTGTTTCGTGGACGGCCCACACGTCGAGTGCCAAAAGGATGCCAGGAGAGCAAATGTTGAACCCAAATCCGCGAGGTGTCGTAAGCAAATTCCAGTGGTGTCGTAAGCAAATTTCCGGCCATGATTGAGATCCAATCCGCGAGGTGAAAACTCGAACACGCTCTCTCCAGATGTGGAGCATTTCATGCTCTGGTAACGCCAAGTTCATATTACACCACTGATCGGAGAAGTCGGCAATATGGAACATCCGTACTGCGTAAATCATTGCGGTAAATGATCCGGTGTCCTGTTGCAAAACACGCAAGCGGGGGATATGACACGATCAAAATATTCCAGCTTCTAATCAATCGAGAGTTATAGGTTACAAGAGGCCCACCTGTTTGCATTGAAGGCTTCGGCCGCAGCCTGCAGTCGACACTCAACATCGCATTTTGTGGTCCGTACCGGTGCCATCGTCAACATGCATCGCAGCCACTTGTGGCTGCTTGTGGCTGCGGCTTCATTTCCCGTGACGAACCGATATGATCAATCCATTCGGCGTATGCAATTGTGCCGGTGGTTGGGCTTTGTGTGTTTTTTTTCCCCCTTTTCCTGTGTGTACGGCAAAATTTTCTACATGAACAGCATGTTGTTTTGGTTGTGGAAATTGGCCATGTCAATTTGTTGTGCGAGCGGGCCTATGATACATGCTCTTATATTTGCCTACGATTTTGCAGGAACAAATTGTTGCAAATCTATGATTAAGGTCCATCAACCGAAGGTGGCCTAGCCTGTTAGTTGCTTGTATAATGGCTCTGTGAGTTTAGCGCTGCCAAACTAGTTTCACATGAGTGTTGTGAATCTTTTATGGCCTTGTTGGCCCAATTCCCAAATCACAGGGAGGGATTCGCAATTGCAACCTGCTATGATGGTATACGCCTAGCAGACCAAAAAGCCTGCTGACCGCCTTTCTTTGCCAGGGACCTGTTTTCAGAGATTCCACCACCTACTTGGTCACCTAGGACACTTCGTGAGGTCTTAGGTGGAGAAACTGCGTAAACCCAGTTATCCTCAAACTGGTAGCGGAGCTTCGAGATTTCTGAGCTCTACGGCACCATGGCTTCGAGTAGCGCAAAGCCCGAGTCATCGGGTCCAGCACTGGACGTGATAAAGGACAGCTACATTCCAATCTTCACCAACCGACCAGCTGACTACAGAGAGTATCGTGCCCGCATCATGCTCTACAAGCAGAAGATGGATCTTCAGAAGAGGCCTAAGGAGGCCACAATCAACTTGCTCACCTCGCTATCGGACATAGCCTGGAGGCAAGTGGAGCACCTGGCTGCAACAACCCCGGAGGCAGCTGATGGTTTTGACCAAGTGCTCAGAGTACTTGACAAGACTTTCAAGTATGATGACCGAGTGGAGATGCCGAAGGCCATTGACCGCTTCTTCTACCAACTTGGAAGGCGCAATGAAAAGACCTTGATGTCCTACACGGCAGACTACCGTGAGGCCTACCGCGAGTTGCAGAAGCACAAGATCAAGTTGCCGGAGGAGGTCTGTGCCTGGATCCTTCTGAAGCGTTCAGGTCTGTCGGCAGAACAACGGCAGATGGTGATGACCCAAGTTGGGACTGACATGACGGAGGCCAACGTTGAAGAGGCCACTACCTCCTCTATGGACAAGACTACAGAGGTCGTGCCCACTTTGGGAACAGCTCTCCAGCCAGGGGAAAAGGAAAAGGATCAAAGTCTTGGTACCCACGTCGGGGCCAGGTCTACAACGTGAATGAGAATGATGAGATCTACGAGGTGGATGATGAGACCGCCTACTATGACAATGCCGAGACCTTCGACCATGACCCCGAGGACCACTTTGACTATAACGAGGACTTTGAAGCTGAGGACGCTTTTGAGTATACCGACTACCAGTCCAAACTCCAACTTTCAGGATGAAGGGAATGAGGCCTACTACGAGTGTCCTGAAGGAGATGACCCTGAAGTGGAGGAGGCCTATGCGAGCTACCTCGGAGATTCGCCGAAATCAAAAGCAACAGAGGCTTTTGGCCCGTCGTGGCGATGCCACCTGATGCCGCACCTTCGCCAATGTCAAGCCAGAGGCCCTTCACACCAGGTTCCAGCCCCAGCCGAAAAGGGTCTTCGAACAAGTCTGGAAAAGGATACTTGGATGGTCGCTTCGGTTGCTATGTACTTGGATCGTTTATGGACTTATAATGGTACATAGTACATCATACAAGTCGACAAGTAAGTTGCCTAAGCATGCTTACTAAGTGGCTTATTTCAAACATCCAATTGCAAAATAGTTGCCTCAATTACTAATTCAACCTTATGACATAGCAAATGGGCTTTGTGATTGCGGCAAATAATAAGTGTTATGGATGACTTACGCATCAATTACGT
>DF245066.1:0-20977 GCA_000507305.1 Breviolum minutum Mf 1.05b.01 | reverse complement strand
TGTCACAAACAGCAATTTGGCATCTTTTTGTTGGTTTGTTGGGTTAGGAACCGTGACCATCATCCAACCAACCGTCTTGACCACCAAATCCAAAGAAATCCTATGGAAATGCTGAACGATGTCATCCATACGTCTTGTGGTTGTGCTAATTGTGATGATACCCATTTCGCAACTGGCTTCCATTCCATCCAAGAAATTCGGATGCAATGTTCCCGGTCGCTATAATTTGCCCAGATGAATGGAATGAACAGAACTATGCATCTCCGTAAGCCATACTTCTGTTATGCGATATGGTAGCTATAGATAAAGCAACACTTCTCACTGCCAACTCGCTGCTACTTTTTGCACACCTGGGAGCCAAAAAAGACAGGGTTCAAACTCATCAAATTGGAAACTTCTACCAGCACTATCCTCTCTGAAACTAACATAGCACATGAAAATTGATGGTTGGAAAACGATCCTTTCCTTTTGAGAAGACCTGTTTTCAGGTGCTGTGTTAGTTTCAGGGAGTGTGTGTTAGTTTCAGGGAGTGTAACAAACTACCTTTCTGACCGTACTGTAAGTAAGACTGTGTTAATACATGTATACTGTATACCAACAAATGATGGGCCTTGGAAAAGGTATCTCCTTTCAAATGTGGCTAATTTGAGTATCTATGTTAAATCTACATGGTTTATGTTTTTCATGCCACAAATATTGGAGATTGAGATCTAAGTCATCTATATCCAGGAGAGTGGGCATGGATGGTCCAGCAACCCACCAACCTATAACAAATATTGAAGATGTCGCTATTTTTTACTAGGTGGTGGTTCTAATCCATTTGAAAAATATTGGTCAAATTGAATAATCTCCCCAATTTAAAGGGGAATGTTATAAGATGTTTGAAACCACCACCCAGATTTTTCAGTGATTTGTAGCACCACTTCACCAACCACAACGGAGGTTCCATCGAAACGAACCACGGCTTAGCACCGCCTTTTTTGTCCGCCACTCGTCACTCCTCCGAATCTGCGGGTGCAATGCTTTCGTTGGACTTCACCATCTCCATCTCCTGTCTTCTACGGCCCAGTCAGAGGGAAACCCAAGGGTTTTGAAATGAGGGAAACCCAAGGGTTTTGCTTGAAGCCCCGTTTAAGAAGGCCCTAACAAAAACCTGCGGGGGTGGTGCTACAACAAGGGGGGGTAGGTTGTACTGGCCATAGAACCTTAGTCATCGAGTCGTGGCGAATTTGGGGGAGACAACATTCCATCTGCACCCTGCTGGTGAAACAACTCTGGCTCACCAGACAGTTTTATAATGAGCGAATCATCCCACATGATTTACAAATGGTATATTTACACCCATCTGGTTTCTCTTCAGCTTTCCAGATCTTAATGGATGTGTGTAATGAGTTTAAACAACAGAATCTTCCAACATTGGCCTTGTGTCATGGACTTTTCCTTTACCATTTTTGGATGTTTCTTGGCTAAAACCAAGGTCCCAAAAGGTGACCCACGAGTGACCAATGAAGGGATGTTTTGATGTTTTATCTAAGTGACCTTTTGCAAGGGTTAAGTCTAAGTGACCTGCATTTTGGGGGGATCAAGAATCAAGTTGGGTCACTTGGAAGAAGCTGGGTCATATATAAAGTCCATCTTTTTGTGATAAATGTCGGAGCAAATACGAGCGACATAGATGATTGGGGTCGGGAAATAGAATCAATGGCAGCGTCTTGCCAACATCAGCAAAGATGCGGAAATTCTCAATCCGCCATGAGGAAATCCCAGCAAAACAACCATGTTTTCACAAAAAAAAGTAGAGGTTTCCTTCAACTTCCAAACAATCTGAATACCAAAATACAGAATTCTCCCAAATGTGCGTGGAATCCTAGGGAGCAGCTGCAAATCACTTCTCAACCCAAAACAATGCACTAATTTCTTGGGAGAGATTCCCTCAGAATTTACACATACACTTTAGCATCAAGTTTACTGGAAATTATAAGTGGTTGGTGGTTTCAACCCATTTGAAACATATTAGTCAAAATGGATTCATCTTCCCCAAATAGGGGTGAACATAAAAAATCTTTGAAACCACCAGCCAGATAAGGTACCATTTAATGACCCCATGTCCAACTCTGCGTCAATTTGACCACAACAAACCAGGCCACCAGCTACCGGTCATGCTACCACCGAAATGGACCTCGTCCTTTTCGCACCAGGAGTCAATCAAGCCCCGACAAACACAGCATGGAAGAACCTCAAGCAAATCCCAATGAGCCAATGAGATTTTTCAATAGGATGTTCAGTGGATATGAAACCTTGAACCCAACAATGAAGCCCGAGGTAAAATTGATCGGCCATCAGAATAATAAGCAAAAAACGATAGATCATATTCCGATAGAAAAATCATATGGTGCATGTTACCGATCATATAGATTCCGGTAGATTTTTGGTGAACGTTGCCCCCTCCAAGTGTTGTTCCACAGGAAAAAGCAATCCAAGTTGCATTCCCCATGACTCCATGTACAACGATTAGCTTCGACAAGTTTTTCTGTTTGATTCCCATTTCACCGGGAATTTTTGGCTATCAGAATGCCCAAACTATAAAAATAGTGATGTTGGGGAGAAGTTGTTCAACCCCCCAATGAAAATCGACCTGCCCCAGGCTTCCAAAGACTGAAAGTGAGGAGGTATGACTGGACCCCCAAAAAACATATTCAAAAGACCAAACCTCGGCAGATATTTGGAACACTAGGTTCTGAACATCAAAAAGTTTAGCGTTGCCGTGGAAGAATTTGGATCACCAAATCGAACCCCCCCCCAACCTTCCGAGCCAAGCGTTGTTGGCAACTGCCGCAGAAGGGGCCATGTCTGCAACCTCCAACGTTGGCCAGTTTGTTGGGAAGTTTTCTGGAGTAAATTCGGAAGAAGTTCAAAATTTTTGATATGAAGTGATATTGTTGATTATCCTGTAGGTCCTGTGTAGGTGTACTGCATACCTACATTCAAATCCACATAATTTCAAAATAACATGTTTAAATGTTTAAAGTGTATAAAGATGACGTGGAAATTCTGGAATTCGAAAGTCTCAAATTAGAAAAAAACACTGGCGATGATATTGTTTCCGTAGGAATCAATCGTCATATTGTCAGAAAATGATGGAAAAAAGGGGTGTCCAATCACCTCCGAAACGCATTAGCATGTTGGTTCCATTACCTTTCTCAGAAGGTGAGCCAGGATCCCGAAAAATCATGACAATTAGGGTATATGGAGGTTTCCTAAAGTAGTGGTACCCCAAAATGAATGGTATAATGGAAACCCCTATTAAAATGGATGATTTGGGGGGTACCACCATTTAAGGAAACACCCATATACCTTCCGTAGTCGGTGGTTGTTGGCCACCCATGAATGAAAAATATGCGCGGTCGTCAAAATTGGATCATGAATCCCCAATTTTCAGGTAACAATCAAAAAACATAATGGAAAGATTTTGAAACCACCAGAAGGTTCCATGACCTTTCTCAGTAGGTGAGCCAGGATCCCTAGAGATTGAAAATTAGGGTATACCTTCTACAGTTGATCCTTTACCCTCCTTCCCAACTGAAAACACCCCAGCATCATCAAAAATTTCCGGTACCTAAAGTGAAGGTATCCTCACCTATGTTTCAGCTGTATCAAAATATATACTGTATATTTTTATATATATGGCGTATATAATGGAAACCACAACCCTGCTAAAACAGCCGAAAATAAGGTAACATTTTCTACCTTCATTTTAGGTACACCCTGGAAAAACAACATATATAGAACTCCTGCTTTAAAAAAAAACGGTGAAAAACATCGACCCTTTTGAACCACCAATTTTGGGGGTTTTCCAGTTCCAAGCCGTTTCGTTTTAACCGCTACGTAGGTAGTGCGGTAGGTGAAAACGTTACGCCTGGAGAGAAGACAGATCTTCGCACCAGGCAGGCATAAAGAGCTGGACCGCCTGGGATGATTTTTTTTTGACGACGAACCAAGGGTGGTGGTGAAGTCCAAGCAACCAAAAAAACGGGGATTGCTTCTTATATATATGCCCTACAAACCATCCACCTATGGTATATTTACCTACATGAATGGTGGATTTTTATACCCTAAGGATCCAGATATGTCCGTTTAGATTCCGGGATGGGATTACCCCGAAATCTCCTATGACCTGGGGATGGGATTTTTTAGACCATCAATCCTATTCGATCCGGGAGGGGTCTGGATTCTTAGGGAAAAATACACCGGCGGAGGGGGTCCCTACTTGGAGGATGGGGATCCTCCCAGGTTTTCTCCACTGAAAATTCACCTGTTTCCGTGAAAAATTTTGGTTGGAAGATGAAATGTCCTTTTTGAAATGGTCCCTTTTCTGGGAACATCTTAATGTTTTTGGCGGGGTATTGTAAGTAGTTAGGATCACCCCCCATTTGTAAGCCATTTAGGCCACAGAGTTTCCATTTAGTGTAGATGTTGGGCCTTTTGTGCAACAAACATGATGTTGCTTGGTTGAAAACACAATGAAACTATGAAATGCTTGTGTAGGCTTAGGTTTGGCCAAAATTTGTATGATGCATGGTGATGTTGAACAACGAGGTTGCATTGTTGGTCCTTCATTTCGCAACCAAAGGTGTTTCCTCGCATGTTTTCAATGATCATTGAACAATCATGTCCCAGATAGTCTTGCACCATCACCTTCCAAAACCATTTGGG
The DNA here is from genome assembly GCA_000507305.1 of Breviolum minutum Mf 1.05b.01. Lineage (NCBI taxonomy): Eukaryota > Dinophyceae > Suessiales > Symbiodiniaceae > Breviolum > Breviolum minutum. Next base: position 16,264 of record DF245066.1, on the reverse strand, counting down.
ACGTATCAAATGGTCTTCCACTTGTTCTTGAAGTAACGGACCAAATTAATTCAGAGGTATTCAAAGTATGAATATCTTAGCTTCAAAGAAAACTAGTTGGTGGTTCCAACCCATTTGAAAAATATGAGTCAAATTGCAGGGATCCGGGGTGAAAATAAAAAACATTTGAAACCACCTGGACCTAGAAAGTCTTCAAGATTCAACACCTTCCAAAATCTCCACCCCAAACCTTCGTTTTTGTCAAACTAAAGTCGTGCCGCATGCCTGTTTTGGGAACAGGCTTGGTACATTGAGCACAACATCGGAACGAATCAGAAGACACAATGCCTGGGTTCGTCGGTTCGTCAACGGAGCTCAATTGTGAAGTTAACGGAGCTCCCGGGTGGGCCCCGGATCCAGCGGCATAAATGGGGCTTAACCAACCCCCTATAAGTAGAGTAAAATGTTCGGTCCCACACTGGGAAAATTCAGATTCATTAAAAACAACAAATTTTCATTAAAAACGCATTAAAGGAATATGAGGCAAGAATCATTTTCCCTTTAAGTGATAATAATACCGTAATAAGGCCTTATGTCCTGGATGGGTGGCATTGGTGGGGTATTATTGACCCTTAGTCATTGCCTAAAAATGCCCTATTTCCTGGGAGGATTGGCATTTGGGGGGTGCCTTACATTCCCATACAAAGAGAGAGGGCATGGTGGTGGGCCGTCACAATATGGGCACTGTGAGAACCTTGCCAGTCTTCGTGCGCATTCGTGCTTTGGATTCGGAGTTGTCCAAAACTACTGCTCGATGCTCAGTTCCGACATCTGTCCCCAACATTTCCCAAAAGGCTGGAAAACGGGATCTCTGGTCAAGCACATGACAATTGCCGAGAGGCAACAGGCCTGAAGGTTGTGGACACTCTGTCTCGCAAACCAAAAACAAATCCAACCGGAAGCCTCAAAGAGTAGGCTGTGTGAGCTGCTACCCCTCGGTGGCACAACTGGCACCTCTCTCTCCATCTGAGTTCATCATGAAGAAGTTGGGGGCACCTTCCTGAGCCCCCATGGGATGGAACCATCTCCGCTGGGTTTTGCAATCCTGGGTTTTGCCGTGCAAATTTGTGAGTCGTCACTTCCAGACTCTACAGGAACTGCTGACTGACAAGCTTTGAGGGTACCAAAAAAAGGAGTTTCTTTTACCAAACCTGGGGTATGTTGGCTCCCTGGAAAGAAATCTCCAGAAACATGGTAGGGCATGAGTGCGATCCCATCCACTAGAACCAACATGAACCAACCTAACCACCTAAGCAAGCATATCAGATATCCCCAAGAATATCCAGAAACAAGGAGGAATAGGATTGTGGTTAGTTGAAAAAACCGTGGAAGAAGTTCAAGATCAAATCGGTAAGAGTCTAAGGATCTTCCCAACCAAACTCTTCTAGAAAATGACTTCAAGTTTACTTCTGTATCCCTCAAGTACATCTAAAACATTCCAGAACCTGAATTAAGAGCATTTTGGGAGAATTCCCTTACTAACCACCATTTCGAGTGAGCTCAGCTGAGGTCGCTATAATGAAATTTGAGCCACAAAAAACCCACCAAAAACAGACCCATTTGCAGAAATTTGCCTCCACACATCTTCTGTCAAAGCCTTCAGGGTTCCTCACACCTCTAAACCCAAGATAAGGTTATTGGTTCAGAAATCAGGCACACTCACCAGTTCATATGGTAAGCTTATCCCATGATTTACACATTTTACAAGGTTTTTTACATCCCAGGCGGTGCAGAATTTCTTCAACAGTATGACTGCAAAATGGCTTGGAAAAACTACGAATACAGTATCTAAATAATTCTGTGTCTTTATGTTTCTAGATTTCCAATATCTACCTAGAACCCAACTGATGTCTTTTTCTGATCCCCCCAACTACCAGCCAGGGACCTCAGGTACCCTGTGGATCTCTGTGGGGACAGTGGACCAGGATAGATCCCAAAATCTAACAAATCCAGAATCCAACATTGTATTCCAGAACAACATTGTAGCTTCGAGGTACCCTGGGACCCTCAGACACACAGGGTCTACAATGCAAAATGCTCGACAACATCGGGAAGGTCTAAAATGAATGTACCCCCTACGGTGTCAGACATACCGAGGGTCTACAATGATAGCAGTGGGAAAGGTCTACAATGATAGCTGGACCATTTTTGACCTTCCCCTGGCTGCCCCTGGAGGGTCAGCATTTCAGACCCTCTTGTAGTTGAGGGTATTTTTTCTGGGGGTTGAAATCTTTCAAAATATCGGGGCCCCATTTGATTTGAGGTTCTAGGTATAAAAGAACCTAAGGTCAAGATAGATGGCTTCTCGATGCCAAAATATCATGTAGTTTAACACACGTGTCTTTCTAGATACCTAGGGACTCCGCCATCTACTTTTGAAATTAATGGAAAAACATGAACCTACAGTAATCATACAACTTACTGTATCATACAACCACAAGCGCTTTCCTTCATTGCAAAACTTAGCTCCTTACGTTGCCAACAAAATGTTCATAAGGAAAAGTCCTACCATGTACAAAACTCAAGAGTTCTATAGGTCCGAGGCTTGCTAATATCACCCTGGAAGATGGCTAGCCACCGAACTTGCGGAGTGGCGATCGCCATCGTCATCGATCCTTCCACTGCAGTGTAAGGAAATCCTGAACCACCTCACTAGTTGGTGGTTGAAACACCCATCCTGAAAAATATTGGTCAAAATCGGGTTCATCTTCCCCAATTTTCGGGGTTAAAATAACAAATATTTGAGCTGCCACCACCTAGATATATTACATAAAACTGGAGATTTGGAACCCAAGTTGTTACTGTTGTCATGCCAACCAAAAAAAAACATCCATTTCTGAGTGCGAGCTCCCGGACGTATCTTCATCCCGGGAGGCTTGGAAGTTTGAGTCACCTATCGACGTGCTCACGTGCAGAATGGGAAAGGTTGGCTGTTTCATCAATTTTCCACATGAAATTCATGTATGGTATCTATATTTACCCAGCTTTGGTTGATTTTTAAGGTAAATGAAGTAGGCAAATATGACATACATCTTCAAGTAATTAGCTGTTTCACCATATATATCCATATACCCATACCATCCATGTAAGGCCAGCTGGTACTGGTAGTGGTCGTTGTAGATTTGGCTGAGTAAGTCATTGCTCAAACTGTAGAACCAACCAACAAAAAACCCAATACATCCCATACAGTCGGGAACCTAAGTTACATCAATTTCCTGATTCATCCGTCCGCCAAGGTAATGGACCGATGCGACCGGGTCACAGCAGAGTCATATCAAAATCACAATTACAATGCGTTCTCCACATTTTGAAATGATCCAAAATAGTCAATTGTGCATGCCTCTCACGTTTTGATGATGTTTTGCATCACAAAGCAGAGAAGTAATGCTATAAAAATGATAATAAACATCACAAATAGCTTGCGTTTTGCATTTTGGAAGAATGTCAAGAATCATGCCGGAAACTAATGCCAGTAAAGTGAGTTGTGGGATTTGCGGTCGATCAGCAGCTGTTATTTTTTCACTATGCTGTCGGTTTCAGTGCTGTGTTTTGAACGAAACATTCAGCTGTGAGATATTGCAATACACTGCAACATGAGATTTCAATACCCTTACATGTATTTCCATCTCTAATAAAGGGTTGATCATCCTTTGGAATGCCTAATCCCAAAGGTACGGCTATAATCGATACGGCCCCCAAAAAAGTTTCGCACCCATGCACCAACTAAATGATCTATTTTGTAAAAATCGATGCGACTAAGGTTGCTGACTGTAGGATCCATGTATGGCATATTTACCTACATTTGCAAATAACATCAACCAAATGTAGGTATATATACGATACATGGATGGTATGGGAACCTTCCTCCAGGTGCAAAACTTAAGCTGCCGCCTCCACCTCTTCCCGACTCCACTCGCTGCGTCCAAGGAGATTCGTGGCACAGATTCGGATCCTTTTCGCTAATTTTTTTTGCGAAGTCCCGTTGGCAGAAAAGTTTGTGGGTCAGGTTTGGGATGATGGAAAAAAACAGAGGTTATGGAAAACCATGGAAAAAAATAACATCCGAAAAAAACTTGGAAACAAATTGGAGATTTGCTTGAGTTTGTATGTGATTTGTTTTCTCACATACTTAATGGAACTGGTATCTTTACCCTACGTGTCCCATAGAAATAAACATGCATTGTATATAAAAATAAACCATATACACATTGTGTATCTGAATGTGTCATTTAAAAACACAAAGAATCGAAACTGTTTGGAGATGGATGTAGATGTTGTGGCCAAATTCTACATCTTACGGGTTGTTCCAATTGAAGTTTTGGAAAAAAAACACAGGTAAGATACAAAATGACAACATGAGTCCTGAGTCTGGTTGTTTTGAAAAATTCCAAGAAGATACAATACACCATGGTTTTTCCATCAAAAAAACACAAATCTCAAACATGTGAATGAACAACTGTTGTTTATTCAATCCAAAGGAGTTTCTCAAAAGGAATTTTCAATGGATTTGTGCCTGTTGTTTTGTCCCGAAGTTCAAGTTTCTTGCAGCATGCTGTACTTGATCCGGCCTTGCTCCAAGCGGAAAATCACATCACCCCATCCACCCTTCAACTCATTCACACAAATGAGCCACGAAAAAACCTGGCCTTACTTTCCATGAAATACTCGTTGTTTAAAAAGGATCCTCAGAATGGTTTATATTCTAATCACCATATAGCTGTGTAGTAAAATCACCTATATACCCTTAACAACTAAGGGTTTTTTGATTGCTCAAATGAGATTATCCCGTCAACCAATCTTGTTCAACCTGAAAATGCAGACTTCGCATGGACACAGGAGACATTCTGCACCCTCCCCCCCCTTGGGAACGAACATCTCTCACTTTTGGAACATGATTTTCCTTTTACGAGGGTCAGATATGATAGTTTCCTGAGAGTATTACATCAAGTGTTTCATTTGTCCTCCGCATGTGCGCAACGTTCAAAACCCTGCTTACATTCCACTATATATACATAATGTTTGCTTTATAGGGACCCTTATAATGGCTTCTCATTCATTTGCCATATAACTTGAGTACGCCGTAGTATTTCATATATTTCATCCCCTATATTATATCTACAGCATTCATAACCCAGGTCAACTGTACACTGCTCATTAGGGGGGTACCAAAACACTTGGTACCAACGGAGCTCCTGGTCACAGCATGCTCGGGTGGCACGTCCATGATGGTTCCCCACCTGGGGGGCATAGCTGGGTTTCCATGGCGAAAACACCCATGATTTGTATAGGTAAACTAATAGCAAGTTTCCACCTGAAAATGGATGGTTGGAAGTTGGAATACGATTCGTTTTCCTTTGGGATGGCCTAGGCCTATTTTCAGGGGCCTTTGCTGTTAGCTTGATGAAGTTTATCTACCATGTTACAATGTTTATGTACACCTGGATCTTCCAAGGGCGTCTAAACATTCTGCCTTTAAAGGGTGATTTTTTTGAGAAAAGGTAGAGATTTTACATGTCTGGAAGATCCTGGTATTTTGTGTATATATTCATTTACCATCAAAATCAACTGTTCATAGACCTGCAAGTTCAACAGCAAACGCCTCTTAAAAGCCATGATGGGTCAGAGGGTACCGTTTTTAGGGGCCACGAGTTACAGTTCAGGTGGGTACACACTGGAAAATGTGCATGTTTTTCTTCTGGAGTAGAGAGTCCCACCCTTCAAAACAAAAAACAAGGCAATGCGTTCTGGAATCTCCAACACCTTTTTTGGCCATCTTGCTGTGAGTATCTTGCCTGAACATCAACACCTTTTCCGATAAACAACTGTAAATGAGCACGGCAATTGTGACAAGCGCAGCTGTCTATGGATCACGCCCCCCGAAGTCGTCAGAGCCGAATCTGCACCAAGTGGATTCGGCTCATGGATATACGAGATGAATCCGTGGACTTCATCAATCCTCCTCTTCCACCGACTGTGATCTGGAGTCGGAAGGGGAGGCATCCACTTCTCCGACCTGCGGAAGGGGTTTATCGTCTTCATGACCTGCTTCTGGACTAGGAAGGCCACTTTGTATAGTTGGGATGGGGGCCAGCTCCACCATGGGGACCGACCATGGATTCATCGTTCTGAAGTCCTGCGCTTTTTCCTGGTCTCTTTTTGTGTAGATTTTTTTTCCAAAAATGTTTGGCCGAAAGGGTAAAACTTGGAGGATCATCCCAGGTATCTTAAAGTAGTTTGGATCAACCCCATTTACAACCAAGCCATTGAAGTAGGGTTGTGGGATCCCTTCAATGGCCGAATATTATGGCTTAAAAAAATGGGGGTGATCCTAAATACTTTCGATACCTTCCAACAAGGAGGGGTCAAACCCATGCTGGATCATCATATGGTATATTTACATATACATTTACCATTAAAAAACATCAAGCAAATGTATCCAAACGTAGGTATTTTTTGGTTGTTTCCAAAAAGAGGGGTGTTTCCCCCAAACTGGATGGTGAAAATAATGGTGGAAAACTCTATTTTTTAATGGATGATTTCGGGGGAAAAGCCACCATTTTCGGAAACACCCATATAGCTTTGGGAAAAGGACCTTCGAATTCCTTCCATCCAACCTTTCGCTTCACTTCAGAAAAAAAATGCACCTTCCAGGAGCTCCACGAAGTTCACGACACCTTCGAAGAGAGCGTGGCTGCCGAAATCTATGATGTATAGATTTACCTACAACTGGGTTGAAAAGGAAAGGGGATAAGATTTGGAGGTAAATGTAGGTATATATAAATACATCACACATCATCACACAAAAAACATTCAGTGTCTGGATATACCGTATAGTTTTTGACTGAAATCATGAGGATCTTATGATGATACCTAAGGATGCAGGATATATAATTGAAAACCATATAGGATAACCCCTCTTTCCCACGTCACCTCGGCCCCACTTGAGTCCGTAGAAATTTGGGATTTTCGGGACAACTCCCATCCAAAAAAAAATCATAGCTTCTGACATCAAAATTTCTTTGTTTAATCTTTGTTTATATTTATACTGTTGATGGAAGAACTCCTGCACCATGATATATGAAATCTTATGAACCATGGGATATTCTCGATATCAACTGGTGCAGGATTTCTTTCATCAACAATATCAAGCATATTATTTGTTCATACCTTCCGGAATTTTCGGTACGGAAGCCGCGAAAAGTTCGCCTATATCGAACAACATTGTGTTCAATCATCAACATACTGGGATGAATGCTATCTTTTGTTTTTCCGGGAGTAGTCACTACTTGGAGGATGGGCTCCCATGACGGATGTAAGTCGTTAAGAACCAAGGTGATCGCAAGCCCCTAATTTGTCAGGCGGTTCCCCTTCCAAATGGCCTTTTTATGGCTTATAAATGGGGGTGATCCTAACTAATCTCACTATATTTTCCAAATTCTCCATGTAGGGAATATTTACCTACATGTCCCTTTGAATGCAGCCCTTTTTCACCTAAGGTAAATTTAATCCCTACATGGATTCTCTGGCTACATACGATACGTGGTAGCCCGGAGTGATCTCCCCCCAAACGAGCTACGGTCCCCAAGGCATCCGGACAAGTTCTCCGTCACGGCTTCCTCCTGGTCTCGAAACAGGAAATTCCCGTGGCAGATACATGTTTACCTATTTACTACCGTTGATGGTTCGTTCGAAATCCGGAGACCTCACCAGTTGATATGGTGAAATAATCCCATTATTTAAAGGGTTCTATGCCTCCCAGGTGGTTAGCCGGATTTCTGAACCATCAACAAGTAGCAAATGCAATATCCATGGTTTTTAATAGGAAATACATCTTCATGCCGGAGTGTGCGTACCTTTTTACCTTTGTACATATCCCATAGTATCCATGTATGGTACGTATGCCTACATTTACAATTAAAATCAACCACATGTAGGTAAATATACCATACATATGGGCATATACTGTATGTAATATGTATATATGTACATCGTATATATCACTGAAAATCAGTCTCAGTAACTTTATATTGGTCATAGATGGAAATCTCGGCATATTTATCACAATAAACAGGTGGCAAATCTGTTCATGATCAACTAGTTGGTGGTTTTAACCCGTCTGAAAAAATATTAGTCAAAATGGGAATCTTCCCCAAGTAAGGGTGAACAAAAAAATACTTTGAAACCACCGCCCAAATGTCAAATATGTATCACCAGTCCGTTTGGGATGCTATTTTTTGTCAGCGTTGCTTCAAAACAAACTATCACTCTGGTTGAATCACAGTAGCATCTATCACCTCCAGCTGACATGGTGGATCATTCACAATCATCTTGTCATGATTGCAAGCTTCCAGAATCATCACCAAAGGTGGCCAAAACCCACACACTGAATACACAACAAAAAAGGCTGACAAGGCCAACCATGGGCAACAAAGCCATCTGCAGCTTTAAAAACAGAGCAGCCACGCCCTGCAACCGTAAACCTTCGACATTTTTGGCTGCCTTCGGTGTTCGGCCCACATCTCCGCAGCCCGAACCTGCAAAGGTGAACAGGGACGACGAAGTTGAGCTTGGTGACCACTGGTGCGCCCAGCACAACACCACTGGAGCCACCAGACCCAGTTGAGCTTTTGTTTGGTGTCTATCCTCACATAGCTGGCTCGCAAACTCGCAGCAAAGTTGTCGTGAAAGGTCGAGCTGCTAGGAGCAGGGGTATAGTTAGCTCAAAGGTCGGTCTACCCCCCACCCAGTACCAGTTCTAAGTAGGGTGAAATAGCCCCTATCAGTGACCCATCTATTTTCGGCCATTTATAGGGGTCCCATAACTCCATTTATAGCGGTCGGCTCGGGGCCCACCTTGTTAAAGCCTGTTTCGTATGAAGGTGTGGAAAATGGTTTCTACGCCTCGAACCTGATGGCTATTCCTACAGGTTGTCATTCCTGTCTCATACAATCTATGTATGGGGTATCTACCTACATTTGGTTCATTTTTGTTGGTAAATGTAAGTACCACTTGACCCTCCGTTTGGGTGTCAAAATTCAGCCCAATTTTGGGTCTGTTTTTGGTAGGTTTTCTGTGTTAAAGTTTCAGACATTTACCAACCATGGATGCTATAGGAAGGTGATCCACATGTCCGATTTTTCAGCTCCTTCCAAACCTGCGATCCAACTGCCTTTGAGGCAACAAGGTAGGTTTCCTTGGCGCAAAATGGCCCGTCATGGCGGCAGTCAACCAACCCCCCCCGATCACGTAACCACCAAAAAAATACTGGTTGGTGGTTTCAACCCCTTTGAAAAATATTAGTCAAATTGGATCATTTTCCCAGGTAGGGGTGAAAATAAAAAATATTTGAAACCACCACCTAGAATAAGGTCGGCCTTATGAAGGGTTTATTTTCACCAAAGGAGGGGGTACCTTAGGAGGTTTTTGGTAGGGTTGGAATAAGCCATGAATTGTTCCGTGACTCAAAAGAGAAACAATTGGTTCAACAATTGGTTCAACAATTGGATGTTCAATTTGTTCAAACATTTCTGAAAGAAAACGAGACTGTTCTTCTTAATACTCACTCATGAGAAAGTGAATGAACAAAAACAAGTATAATTCAAGCAACTCTGCAAAAAAAACAAACAAAAAAAACAACGAAAACGGGAAACACTCTCACCAAGATTGAAATTCTTGAATTGGATGCAGTCAAAAGTTTGTGGACCTTAACAACTGGGTATTTCACCTTGCACTAAGAATCAGCACATGTACAATCTATACGCCTATCACTTCACCACAACGTGTTGGAGCAAAAGAATGGTTTTAAGATGTTTTAAGATACATACATTGGGAATGGGCTTTCCTTCTGAAACAGAAAAAAACAAAACATGTTGCATCGTGTGGCAAGAAAAATCACAAACAAAAACTTCCCGCTTCCCCAACCAACATCAAAAACATATAACTAAAAAACATCTTGCAAAATGCCAGGTGCCTCATGAAATGGATTTGGTTGATGATGGCTGGACCAAAGAATCAACACCTGAAGCAGCAAAGCAGTTCCCAAAAAAGATCACCACGTGAGTGAGTAATATCAAAAGAATCCAGCTATATAGCCAGATATAGCCAGTTGATATGGTGAACATCCCTAAAATATCCTATAATGTCAATGGACCAGTGTTTTGTTGCTATCCCAAACTGGTGAAGGAGAAGTTGTCCAACCATATGTCTGGTTTTTCATTGGACTCTCTAAAAGTTTGCTGTTTTCTGAATCAACTTTTGCAAAGCAAACACAAAAAGTCGAAGATCGAACCTAACAGCATCTCACAACCCAACTTTTGTAGACATTGAATCCTGGTGGTTTAATTAGGGTTCATTGAAATGGTTTATTACAATCCCTACATAATTGGGTAGTATTTCATCCCCCCAAAAAAACAAGCAACCAGTTGTATACCCTAAATGGTAGTTATATTCCCTATATGCCATAGATACCTAGTTACATATTATAATCCCTTATACTTCATGGTCTATTTCCCATAAGCCCCCAAAACCATGAAAAATAACCAAGAAACCAACTTATGAACCATACAAACCTCTAAAAATGTAGGTTTTGGGGCCCCATGCTATATATGGATGTTTCCGAAAATAGTGGTACCCCCAAATCATCCAGTTTTAATAGGATTTTCCATTATAAACACCATCCATTTTGGGGTATCCCTATTTTTGGAAACACCCATATAACCCTCAACAACCTGTTTTTTTCTTTGCTCATCTGTTGCAAACACTTTCCTCGCCTCTCCCTGTCCACCCGCACGTGCTCGTAGGCGATGTGGTGGCAAACAGGGCCTCACCGCAAATGTCATCGTCGTTGTCGTTGTCATGACCCCCCAAACAACATTTGGGAATCGAAGTCGATTCCAAGACTGATGATTTCTGTGTATTATTAGTGCCCTAAGAATCATTGGACCCTCCAATGGAGGGGTGAATGAGTATAGCAGGCAAAATAGCCACTTTGGACGAGTCAGGATTCTTTAGGATATTTAATATCATGTAAAATTACCATAAAAATCCAACAAATGTAGGTAAAGATACTATACATGGATGGTATGGGGTATCATTAGGAAATTTTCGTATATTCATAAATTGATTTCTAAACCTGAACTTTTCGAAACAGTTTTGGATGAAGATTCCCTTATACTCACCACCATGCAAGGGGTGACCAAGCGGTGTGGTGGTCGCTATAAGTTGCTCAGGTGACTCAGGTGTATCAAGATTTTAGTTGGTTGTCCAAAAACACAATTTGAGGGATATGCTTGTCAAATTGGATGAATTTTTCCTAGCTTTTTGAACCAAAAAATGCAAAAACGTTGAAACCAACACCGAGTACATGTCTGTTAAACATGAAAACGGAGATTGTTATGTTCAGTTTTCATGTGTACAAACATGTTAAACGTTTACCTGGGAAGGTGGGTGGAATTTTCAACCTCTCAAACTCCGCAATCAACTCAAAATGGCTCTGCAATCTTAAGGGAATTAACCACACTTGTCTCTTTTAAGAAGGTTTGCCATTTCTTTGAAGAAAATTGGTATTTTGGGTGGGGGCGAAAAACCTTTCATTCCTGCAGGTGACAATGGATTTGAAATTAATATTCATCAATCACATCTTGAATCAAAAATATACCCTCCCGAAGTTTAACATAGCCCCTGAAAAGTTACCTTTCCAATAGGAAAGTTGTCTTCCAACCATCAATTTTCAGGGGCTATGTTAAACTTCGGAGGTGTACCGTACAATGACTCTAAGGTTGTTTCAACACATTTTTGGAACACCCTCCCTAACCGTTTTCCAACAGGCTAATGAAAGGAATTCTTTCACAGGTTGGGTCCGGGGGAATCGCCTTCGGGGTGTGCGATATCGCGGTGTGTTGTAACTTTCTTGTTAATGATACATCATTCATTTGGTGCATGTTCCAGCCATGTCTAGTTTGGTGGTTGAACCAGCCCCTTTGAAAAAATATGCGACCGTCAAATTGGATCATCTTCCCCAAATTTCGGGGTGAAAATAAAAACACGTATTTGAGTTGCCACCACCTAGCACATCTCCCCAGGTAGGGGTGAACATAACAAAATATTTGAGTTGCCACCACCTAGATATGTTTGTTTGACATGGCCGTGTTTGTTATATATACCCATTTTGGGAGGACTCCTTTCCCAACCCATAACCCTATCTCTAGGTCCTCCTGACGATGACCAACGGCCTCCACTCAGCTTCCTGGGGCCATTCCAAGGGATTTTCCACAACAACCCCGTTGTGGTTAAATAGCCGGCCTTACTAAAAAGGTTTATTGCCCACCATCCTCCAGAAATAATCCCGAATATGTCCCTAATAAGGCCTTATGTCCTGGGTGGGTGGCATTGGTGGGGTAGGAATGTCCCGAAAAAAGAATCCCTTGAAAATAAGGCCTTATTAACCTGAAATTTCCTGAAAAAAACGTCTCATTTTTAACAGGTGTACCAGTACCCTTAGATTCTCTCTTAATTTCCCAGGATTAACTCATAAAGGAGTATTAAGGGATTGCCTGTGAAAACGTGTGCTATATCAGCACATGTGTACAAATCCAAACAACACCTTCCTCATTTTTCAAACCGTTCCTAGTAGTATGACTCTTCCATGATGTTGCAACTAGTTGGAGCCCAATGTATTGTATGGTGGTGAAAGTTACAAAGCAACTCTCCTTTAGGATCAAGGTATGGTATATTTTAACCATACAAATGGGTGTTCCAAAAATAGGGATACCCCAAAATGGATGGTTTATAATGGAAAACCCTATTAAAATGGGATGAATGATTTTGGGGTACCACTATTTTCGGAAACACCCATATTTTAACCATACAAATCAACCATCTCACTCAGGCAATGGACCCTGAACTAAAAGTCTGAACTTTGTATTCCTTGCTAAATATGTAATGTTTAACCATTGGCCAAAAAACGCCATTGTAGGTATATAACACATACCAAACAATAATATCATATCATTTGGCTTTGAAAACACCCCAAAAGACAACCCCGGAGGATCTTCCCCCAAAAAAAACCACCTCAGTAGCCACAGAACTGCATCTTTCACATGCCTGGAACCGGATCGATTTTTTCACCCAGTGCTGGTTGGTGCGAAAAAAAAAAAACACCCCCACCAAAAATTGCTCACCCTTTAAGCTCGTCATTTAGGATGGGGAAATGTCATGAGTCATGACGATCTGACTTGCTCATTTAAGTTCATCATGACTGAGCACAGCCCAGGGTTTTGTGAATGCTTGGAAACTCCACCACTTTTTGTGTCCAATGGGGTGGAACGAAAAAAAACACCGGGCAATTCTGGTGACCTTGTTGGAGTGAAAATGTGACTCTTTTGAAGGTTGGAATTGTGCCTTCCAACTGGGAGACCAAAAAAGGCACGACTTGAATCATCTGATGATGGTTTACTGCATTCTGTGGCATGGTTCAGATCATTTTCCATCATTTTCCTTTCTAAATAATGGGTGCTTTGTAGGTTCCAGCTGTTGATCTTCCAGGGTGTACTTTATAAGTATTCAAAGCTGAATCTTCCGTTTGAGTGTCAAAGGTTCTGGGTCTGTTTTTGGTGGGTTTTTTGCTCAAATTTCACAGGTACGTTGAAATCTTCCGAAACCCACCTCTGGGGTGCAAAAGCCGTGAAAATCTTCAGGGGTGTAAAACTTGAAGTCATTAATTTCTTCGCCTTTTGGAACTTTTTCATGACTCAAACCACCATCTTTTTAACTGTTTACTCTCTGGCAAACTATACTCACGTGCGAAATCACACGGTGGGAATTGTGATCCGTCAACCGGGTCCAAGGTCACCAACCTGCTGATGCATATCGGCCTACGGTATATCGCTGTTTTGTCAAAAGGGCGTACGGGCACCCAGTTATCAACCCGCGCGATAGTGGCAGGCGCCCATTTGAGGCGCGCTGCAGCATGCTGCAGCCATGAGGTGCAACTTCACTATCTCAGCTCTGTTTGGGTTTGCTCTCAGTTTATCTGACTCCTTACCCCAAAATGCATAACAGTCTGCCAACCTGGCAGCGTCATGCTTGGTAGTTTGTCTGATCAACTGATTCATGCAGTGGCCCAAAAGGTCTTGGTCGAGATAGACGAACGCAAATGGGAGGCTCTCCGAGTGCGGGAGGCGCACGTCGTCCGGGTGCAAAGGGCAGTGACCTTCTGCAGCTCCTGACCCGCTGCTCGTAATCACTGCGGTAGCCAACCATTCATAAATTTAAAAACGGATGGCCGTCAGGTTCCTCGTATGTATCCCAAACAATCCATGGGACTGGTGTATTTACCTACATTTACCATACAAATCAACCAAATGTAGGGAAATGCACCATACATGGATCCTATGGGTATACGCACTATATTATATTGATATACCATACCCCCCTGATCACCGGATGTTTTTTTTTCGGAATCCACCTGATCAAAGGTGTCTCTGTCACGGAGCGTAAGACCTCAAAGGCCGGTCCTACATCGGTAGGAACGTTTGGGGTGTCCATGGAAGTTAGTAACTGGAGGGTATATGAAAACTGTATTATCATGGAAGTAACTGTTATTAACTTTTCGTATAACTGGAGGGTAACTGTGAGAAACTGTAAAGTTAGTAACTGGTGTACATCATATACTTTACAGCTATACGAAAATATATACAGTGGTTCATTTGTTATTTTACAAGTGATTTTGATTTAGAGTCTTTTTCAATAATCTACATCGAAGTTAGTAACGATCGTTAGTAAGTTGGTTTATTTCACCTACTTAGGGGACGAAATCAACCTACTTATATAGGGGTGAACGAATCCATTTACTAAGTATCAGCAGGACATCCCAGTAGTTCCTCTTGGTTGTTGCTCTGGAACATGGGGAATCTAAGGGATAGCCCCGCCAAAATGTCAGGTATACCGCCAAAGAAATAGCCGGTCTTAGATAGGCCTTAGATTAGGGATTAAGGGACAATGACCTCCAAGTATGACATTCCATTACACCTTACAGGCTCCATGTATGATATATTTACCTACATTCGGTGGATTTTTATGGTTTTCATGTAGGTAAATATACCATCGTCTCATGGATCCTATGGGTCTGGTGGTTGCTCAACCCTTACCTCGTCGCAAAAATGACTGCAAACGGCATTTTTGGATCAGGAAAATGATGCGGTGTACAATGTACGATGTACGTGACGAGAACTACCAACCTCAACTGCTTAGCCGGATTTCTGAACCATCAACTACCTGACGGAAACTGCCGATGAGAGCATCGAACCTTAATCTTTAAATATTTTATATTTCAGATTCGGATATAATTTTTGTCACACCGGTCTGCATCATACTCTGACAAGGATGATTACATGATACTACATGTTTTTAAAGGGCCAGAAAACAGTATATTAAACAATCGCCATTTTTTGAACCAATTCAAGGAGTACCATTGTGTTTGAAGCATGTTTAGGAGCGTTTCCTGTGTTTCCCTTCCATTTTTTATTTAAGTCCACCAAAAAAAATCCACCACTTGGATGGGAGGATGGGCTCCCAGGTATTGTACATCGTTAGTAACCTCAATTGAAAAGCCATGAAACGGCCTTATTTGGAAGGGGTCCCACAACCCCACTTCGGGGACTAAAACGATGACCATGGTGATTAACTAGTTGGTGGTTTCAACCCATTTGAAAAATGTTGGTCAAAATGGGAATCTTCCCCCATTTTTCGGGGTGAAAATCAAAATGTGTTTGAGTTGCCACCACCTAGTTACCCACGTATCCGTCACGTCCGTGGGGTGATCATGAACACCATCCAAGTTCCCCTCACCTGAAAGACTTCTCGTCGGAGTTTCAGTTGGACTTTCCAAAGCTCCTGGGAAGGTAACGTTGAAAAGCACTGATTGAACATGTTTCTAGGGATTATATATCCACCCACTAATGACCCATTTATGTTCGGCCGTTTTTTAGGGGCGGGACCCATGTCACGTGTCATTTTTTATGACGATAGGAGATGGTTCGGAGCCCATTCTTGTACAATAAAAAAACAAAGAAACGCTGGGCGAACCTGAGAATGGTTGCATCAACCAAACGAGGCCACGGTCAACAAAAAATACGGGATCCCGGATGCTTTCCATGGGAAATACTGATTGTTTAATGATGGGATCCTTATTACCCCACAGGCTCCATGTATGGTCAAAGGAAGTTT
>DF245065.1:18161-29741 GCA_000507305.1 Breviolum minutum Mf 1.05b.01 | reverse complement strand
AACTCACAGGATCGCGGTTGAGGTCCGGTACACCACACTCAACTCACACAATCGCGGTTGAGGTCCGGCACGCCACACTGGCCTCACATGCTCGCGGTTGAGGTCCGGCACGCAACACTGGCCGCACATCATCGCAACACACACATCATCGCAGTAGGTGCGGCACGTCACACTAAACTCACATGATTGCGGCTGAGTTCCGGCACGCCACACTGAACGCACATGGTCGCAAGAGGAGGACGAGGGGGAGAAGGAGGGAGGAAGAGGAGGAGGAGTAGGCTCACATAAAATCTAACTACCCTGACGTGAGAGGTGGGGAAAAAGCTTAATGATGCATCCTTCCTATACCGCCTTTGTTGTGGCTTTGTTTGACTGCCCTGCTGTTGATGGCCAATATTTCCCAGAAACGTGTATGCAACCCCTGTCATCAGATAAAGCCGTCGATAAACCGCCAAATCAGCTGGTTTACTTAATATAGTTGTATCTCAAACTTGTGAGCCCCCAACCCCAACATGATTCTATCTTCAGTCAACGTGATTGACCCGCAAAACCAAGCCGAAAAATTGGCAGGCCATGTTTTGTTTCAACCCCCCATCAAAAACAAATTCTCGAAAGGGTGCTGTTGAATTGGACTTGATTAATTCGCTTCTATGTTGAATGACAAAGCCTTTCGCCAACGCCCCCGCCGAAGAGGTCACGTGCGCGCGCTTTGCACGGCGTTTGTTGGCCGTTGCGAATCCGGCTGTCTTGACGTCCGCAGAGGCGGTGCAGGATCCACTTGCAGCGCTGGCGTTTCTGTGTCCTGAAGAAACGTCCTTGGTGGAGGTGGCATGGATGGAGATGGAAGGATGGGGATGCGATCTACGCAGATTCTTATTTTCCACTTTTGGAATCCGAAGCCAGGGGGGGCATGAATTGAAAAAAATGATGAGATCAGATGTAGTAAATAAAACCTAGGAAGGTAGGGGTCAATTTTCATCAATTTTGGATGGGATGGGATGTCATTTTTTTCCATGTTGTGCATGTTCGGTTTTTGTTCCTTTGACCGGACGTCACCGTGCAAAATCCGCCGGGAGGTGACGACCGATCTCACGGAGGAGCTGGCACCAATGGGCTATGCAGCTGATTTGGGGATTCCTAGCCCTCGGGTAGAACTTCTACCTTTCAAAGGTCCTAAGGACATGGTGTTTTTTCGGTGGTTGTTGTTTTTTGGCCAAGGGATCAGTTTGGGGGATGGCTGTTTGTTGTTGTTGTTGTTGTTGTTGTTGTTGTTGTTGTTGTTGTTGTTGTTGTTGTTGTTGTTGTTGTTGTTGTTGTTGTTGTTGTTGTTGTTGTTGTTGTTGTGTGTGTGTTGTGTTGTTGTTGTTGTTGTTGTTGTTGTTGTTGTTGTTGTTGTTGTTGTTGGTGTTGTTGGTGCTGTTGGTGCTGTTGGTGTTGTTGTTGTTGTTGTTGTTGTTGTTGTTGTCGTTGTTGTTGTTGTTGTTGTTGTTGTTGTTGTTTGTTGTTGTTGTTTTTGTTGCTGTTTTACTGCTTTTGTTTTGTTGATTTAGTATCATGATTTTTTCAATATGCTATGTGATTCCATGTGATCTTTTGATATATTTTGTGTGGTTTATTTCAACAAGTGGTTTTTTCATGCGACAAGGTAGACACGAACTTCAGAAGATATGAGGGAAAATGATTTTGGTTGGGATTTCGCAACTATCGCCAAAGCTACGGTTGTGTGTATACATTCAGCGAGACTTACAGGCTGACGTGGGGAATAGCCCCCAGATATGAAGTAGATATGAAACCCAATTAATAGACGCGCATTGAAATATAGGTCTATGTATGGACGCGCATTGAAGTATAGGTCTATGTATGAATATAGAATCGATGTATAATTATAAACAGTATGCATATATATATATACATATATATGCATGCTCTAGCGCCCCCACCCTACCATATCCTACCATTAGATATTATATATATACATATTATCTGCTTCCTATCAAAATTTCAACATATTTTCATTCAACATCCTACAACAAGGGGAACCCCGTAAATGTGCCAGAAATCAGTGCCAGACAGGACACCTCGGTGTTGAATCATCGCCGGTTTTGCAACTGGACAGATCGTAGCCCGGAAGAACTATCACAAGAATTGGTGAGAGACGTCTATCGTGCCTGTGTGGCTGTTGAGAAGCTTGGACTTTAGAAACAGATGTTAATGTTTTTGTTGGTAAGTTGTTATTTTATGGTTTCTTTGATTTTATGGTATTTTCATATCATTGTGAATTTGCATATGATGATATGATTATGATATTGGTATAGATGTATACGTATCATTTTAGTTGAGTGTTTTCACTGACTAAGAAGTTAACTGCAAACTCAAGAGGCGGTTGCGGCAATTAGCTTTGTGCCACCCTTTAGATTTGTTGTGGCAATATGTAGCGGCTTCAGTTTCATGATGTTTCATGAATGAGTCATGTAATCAATTGAATCACTTACATTTTGATATGGATTTGATATAGCATTTTCCGTATGAATCACTGACAACTGAACCACAGTACTTTATACAACTTCAACTTCTGCAAACACTGTGATGGTTTCAAAAAATGTGTGTGACCTTTGATCAACCAACAAATCGGGCGTTTTTTTTCAGGAAAGGATCAAGTAAGTCTTACAAGTTGCTTGAACGCTTGAGTGAACCTTTGGCCGAATTGCAATGTTGCAGTTTACAAGGTCACTCGGTGAAACAATGAGTAAAACAGTGATTGGTTTTAAGGAAAACAGGTTTTGTTTGGGGGAAAGGATGTTTGGGGAAACCTTTCTTTTACCGATCACTGATTTGGGAAACGATGTTTCTGTTCCTTTCGTACTAAAGGTAACTAACAGTGAGTGTACCCCTGAAAAATGGCTTGGGAAACAAGCTTTTTTTGGGGCCCAAAAGGCCTATTTTTGGAGGCTTTGTTGGGTTCGTTTTCCCGGTTGTTTCAGGCCTGGTGACTTGGGAAGAATCTTGGGATCCGAGGTAAAGGTTGTTTTTACAAAGACACTGGTGAAAACATGATTCACCCTTGTTGATTCAAGTTTTTTTTAAGTTTTCTACATTTCAACTATTAGCTAACACATACAGTAGTCAAACATATCCAAAGGTATTTATTTCACCTAAGCATATCCAAAACATCAAGACAACCTATCATCGAAACACCTGATCCCTTCTATCCCAAGGCAAAAGTCATGAAGTCCGACTTAGTTTCTGGTTGAACTGCTTGAATGCTTCCACACTCTTGGCAGCTTTAGCACCCGGTCGTATCGGTTTTCATGAACGACCTCATGATGTAACGACTTGGGCCAAGTTGTTACATACAGCACAGCTGGAAGTGCAAGGTGAAATACTGAGTCTTACAGAGATGGAACAGGTTGGGGTCCCAAGCCTAAGCAACCATTGGTGAAGGGGGGTGGGTTGGTTTTCTGGCAGGTTGAAAATTCAGTTGTTCCACTTGAGAGTGATGAATATGTTCATCGTGGAAGTTATGGTTATAACTTATAACTGTTATGACCAAAGTTTAGGGTTGTCAGCCTGATGAGCCTTACAACTTCTCAAATCATCCAAGTACATCCAAGTACTGTTACCCAATATGTCCGGGGGTGCCAACAATCCAATCTAGCAATGATTTGTTTAGTGACTTTGCTCGTTTTTGATCTCAAAAATTGGCTGCTGTTTGTGCTCTGTACCTCATGTCGGTTCTAAAGAACTTCCTGTGTGCAAAAGAAGCAATTTTGGACTTTTTTCGGATATGTCTTTTCGTCTTTGAGATGAGTGACTTGAGACCAAAAAAACATGGAAAACATGTAAAGCCACTTGACAGATCCGTGGAAAAGCACAGTTGTCTTAAATGAGTGAGAAACATCCACTTCTGGTGGCTTTAGAGATACCCTCCCTGAAACTCACAGTTTGCACCTGAAAATGGATGGTTGGAATACTAGTTTCTTTTTGGAATGGCCTATCTTCAGGGGCATGTTAGATTTCGGGGGTGTACATCAAATTCTTCAAAGCAGTTTTCAATCGATTGGAAGAACCTGTTTCATTGTAAGGTGGTTAGTTGGCACCCTTAAGCAAGAAACAATAACATCAATAACATAGCTATATGATAGGTGTCCTAAAACAATTTGTAAAAAACAACATGTTTTTGATAAGGGGAAAGAAGGGGAAGTCATCATGTACAGGTTGATGTTTCACCAGCTCATCATGGGACAACCAGCTCCCATCCCTTCCTTTTTGTCGCCCATTAAGCCTTCCTGATTGAAAGGCTTTTGGTATCTATCATCAAGAACTAGATGAACTTGTTTGACAAAGGCACATCATCAATTAGAATCTAGAAACTATTGGATCCTCTTTGTAACTATAGTACCTACTCATGTTTCAACCACAAAAGGCACAACTGTCATAATGTTGTGAATCTTACCACGCAGACATCATCGAATCATGCCTCCCCTCGAGGTGATCCGTTCACAGAACGAGTCTTCCAACGATCCCCTCCTCACAACGAATACCACAAATACCACGCTGCAGCTGAAACGTGCCGTGCCCTTGGCCTCTTTTGCAGTACATCGGCCCACTAGGACGGGCTGGGTTTGGGTTTACGTGTACACAAAATCTTCTCCAGAAAAATTGAATTCGAGAGATTTAATTAAGGATGACTTGGATGCAGAGTCGAGATCTTTCTGATAAAACAGGGAGAATTTGAGACGATTGGAAGCCTCTTTTATATCGTTGAAGGGACTTGTTTGTTTTGTTGATGCCTTATTTTCCAAGGCTTGGAAATTTGACCGCTACAGTAACGATTGTTTTGTTGAAGTCATGGAGCTGCCGAATCATTGTGATCGCCATGATGTTGGGGCCAGGAACTTACTAACAACGTTCGTGTTGGTGATGGTTGTGGTTGTGGTTGTGGTTGTGGTTGTGGTTGTGGTTGTGGTTGTGGTTGTGGTTGTGGTTGTGGTTGTTGTTGTTGTTGTTGTTGTTGTTGTTGTTGTTGTTGTTGTTGTTGTTGTTGTTGTTGTTGTTGATGGTGTTGATGGTGTTGATGGTGTTGATGGTGTTGATGATGATGATGATGATGATGATGATGATGATGATGATGACTAATTTGTGGATGAATTTCTGGATTCCAAAGCACGGAATCCGATATATAGATTTTTTTTCGGATTCAGATGATTGTTTTTTGCGGAATTACCTAACAGAATGAATCTAAGATCAATTTGTGTTTTTTGTTTGCAGCTCACAAGTTACTGTATTTCAGATTCATCCATCTCGTCTACCACTCTTAGTTGGTGCGAGGAGTGGCTTTCCACCGCTGCGTATCTTCCAAGCGAAGCATTTGCAAGCGCAGCTCGAATTGAATGCTGTGCACTGGTTGTGTCGTGAAATGCACTTGGACAGCTGGCGAAAGAAAGTCATTTTACCGGAGGCTTTGAGGTGGGCTGGGTTTGGAGTAGGTTTGTTGGGTAGGAGGTGGGCCTTGTCCTTGTGGAAAGGTGTTATGAAAATGGTGGTTCAAAATTGGAGTGCCAACAAAAACAGCATAATTTGTTTCAAATTGATCATATTTGGTGTTGGTAGATCCATGTGGGTCCGTTTTTTTGAGCCATAAGATTAACTGGACTGACAACGGGAAGTGAGTGTGACAAAGTGGTGCGGCAGGAAAAGGCGTTGAACTTGATGATGACAATGATGAGGATCAGGATCATGATGATGATGCTGCCGCTGCTGGTGGTAGTGGTGGGGATGATGATTTGATGTGTTCATATTTACATGCAGACACGTTGTGGTGATATTGTTTGTGCCAGTCCATTTACATCTGGAGACTTGCCAACGTGCCAACGATGAACATGTCTCCCATTTCGTTGGCTTGAATAGAAAATCCTGGATCATCATCATGCTTGGAAAACAATGAAATGCAACCCCAATTGGTAAATCAACATGGCAACGAGGGAGTAACATGTTTTTCCACCAGAAAAGTGGTATCATCATGGACAGCTGGAGTAAGATCTAAGCTTCACTTGGATGGTCAATCCCACTCATGTAAAAGTGCTCTGTAACTACGCTGAACAAAGTCATTCTGAACATGTGCAACAACTTGTAACATATTAAAACATTGTTTGTCACATGCATAAGTGAATCACATGTATAACTGGAAAAGCCTGAGCTGGCCGTGATAGATTTAATACCTGTGCTTAACCACTTCCGATTTTTCAAAGCCAACATCCCGAATCGTGGTTTGA
This sequence comes from Breviolum minutum Mf 1.05b.01, assembly GCA_000507305.1. NCBI lineage: Eukaryota > Dinophyceae > Suessiales > Symbiodiniaceae > Breviolum > Breviolum minutum. The sequence goes on along the minus strand of DF245065.1, from coordinate 23,469 downwards.
CGCTAGAGGTGGCACTTGGCTGATGTGGGTGGCGAGACTCGGATGTTGGAAACATTTTCGGAGATCTTCAAGAGAGTGCCGGAACAGGCACATCCCGATCCCGGTTGGGAGATGCCCCGTTCAACGGGGCGGGGCGATGCTTTTCAAAGATCTGGGGATTTAACACTGATCCACACCTTTTTCCCAAAAATATATATATATATACATACTCTTGCTGGTTCAGAAATCCGGCTAACCAGTTGAGATTGGTAGTTTATCCCATCATTTACAGGGTTTTATACATTCCAGGTGGTGCAGGATATCTTCCATCAACAGTAGCATAATGATGTAACCCCAAACTTGAAGATTTGTGTGTGTGTGTTGTAGTTATAGTTTTTTGCTGTTTCCATTTCCTTAGCTGTATCATGATATCTCATCTCCCTGTCAAATGGTCAAATGTCTCATGGCAAGGTGGAGTTGATTGGTGGCACATTACCCGCAAATTGGAAGGATTTGATCTTGGAACGCCCCGAGAAACTTCGGGTGGAATACCAAGAGGTTACATGGCAATTTCAATCTCCAGAAGCTCTGTTAGAGGTGGAGAAAAATGCCGCTGCCATGAAACAAAAACAGATTTGAGCTCGGTGCGGGACATCAATGGATGATGTTTTGTTAGTAAGCTTCGTGTGCTTATTTGGGGGGGGGTTAAAAATCTGGGAACTAAGTGGGTAGATAATCTATTCTCATTTTTTATGAAGGGACCTTTATTAACCTTCACTACAGGACACTCAAATCCACTGGTATGGTGTTTAGGCAGGGCCCAATGCTTGCTAATTGCTGACTTTCAGTATATACATTCTGCCATGGCTCGTGAGTTTTTCTTCGCCAGGAAATGGCTTTGGGTTCCCAATGGGCATCGGCCCAAGAGAAGATGTCAAATATCAGTTCGCCAGAGGTGAATTTGTTGGGTATGACATGCCCATGATTGTTCCCCAAGGTATGCCTCTTTAAAAGATGTGCGATCAACAGCCAAGAACTACTTGGACAGGAGAAGTTGGGTAAGACATGCTGATGGCTGAGTGAAACGGTTGCACTCTAAATGTTGATCCATGTGGTTGACAGGTGTGTTATTGTATATCCCTATTTCGCAGATGGACAAATGTAGCATGACAACTTTGAGTGATATGAACAAAATCAAGAAACTTTGTTTTCCGTCAATGGTTGGTGATTTAGTTGGTTGAACTATCAGAAATGGATTGAAATCTCAATGATCAAAAGGGAAGAACCTACGTGGGCATCGATTCTGGCACCAATCAACCCATCAGTTGAGGTGGTACATGTGCTCGACTTCTGGACCTATCAGGTTTTTCTACTTGCACATGACAGATAAAGATGATGTCATGTGTATATTATCTTGTATAAATCATATGGTCATGCATGTTTCGTAGGCTTCAGCATCATATACACCACGTATTTCATCATACTACTTCATTGAATACATACATGATACATGTTATAGGTAAATACCCCTTGTTTTCGTTTGGACCTGGAAAGTTTTCTTCACTTGCCCCACCTCAGCGCAGGATGGAGAGTTTCTTCATTGCTGAGACCCAGAAATACTTGCTGCTACTGCAGGTGTTTGATTTATTCGTGGGCTAGTGTTTTGATCCGGAGAAAAAAAGGTTTACAAAAAGGGATGGCCAAAATTATTACCAAAACCAAAATCAAAACATCAACAACTGTAATTGTTCAATTGGCGGTGCAATCTAATCATCTAATCTGACAGATCATCAACCGTGGGAAAAAACGTTGCAGATCAACTTCCACCAACAACCAGGGTTCCTCAACGGGGTGTTTTTTCCATCGAAGTGGAAGAAACCGTGAGACATTCCCCACATGAAAGCAAAGGGCTGGAATTCCCAATCCCCCACAAAAATGGGAGGTCAAGAGGGAAAATACCCTGCTGGGAACTAACATATCCCATCCCGTTTGGCACTTTTGAGTCGAGGATGTTCCTGAGTTCCCAGGTTGAATTCAATATGTGCATAATATATGTATGTATATGTATGCATAAAATATGAAATATATCTTATCCAAGTTTGCATGTTTTTCAAGTTTCTCGGGAAATTATATAATTCCAATTTCCTGAAGAACAACTCTATCAATGGAGTCAAAAAGATTCCCAAGTGGGAGCCACCCACCAGGGTCAAGCCTCGGTGCAGGATCCAGATCACATCGTTAAGTTAGATCGCTACGTTTTCAACACCGAGGATGGGCGGGTTCGGTCTTTGGGGCTTCGGCTATGGAACCCAACAAAGGGAAAGGAAAAACAGGGATGAACAAAAAAACTAAATTTGACATAGCCCCTAGAAAATGCTTTTGAAAGACTATACATTCCTTTTTGGGATGGTCCCCGTTTCAGGGGCTATACCTGTCATCAGTTGAGTTTTGAGTTAGCTCAAGGATTCATAGAAATTAGTACTCAAAGTCAGGCTGCTGAATTATAGTTTGATGAGATGTACAATTTTTGGTTTAACGATGATGCAACAGGGGATCAAAAGTACGGTTTAAGTCTTTTCTAAGCAGGTAAGTACTGCTGTATATGTTTGGGTAATTTATAGCCACGTCATACCTCTCCTTCAGGATATAGATAGATAGATAGATAGATAGATAGATAGGTAGGTAGGTAGGTAGGTAGGTAGATAGGTAGGTGGATAGGTGGATAGGTGGGTAGATAGATATCTCAGCCACTTTAAGGTTGGTTGAAATTTTGTGTTATGACTAAATTACTTTTGTGTTATGACTAAAACCATCATGACAGATGACCTTCTGACAAAAATTATGACAGTGAACTGGCAAAGATTTTTCCCGATAGAAACGGACAACGCAACTACTGTATTTGTCTGTGAAAATTTGAGGTCGGTGATTTTGTGTCGTTTGTCCAAATACCCTCCCCCAAAAGCAAGAGCTCGCCCCTGAAAATAGGCCTTCCCAAAAGGAAAGGTTTGTTTCCCAACCACCATTTTTCAGGGGCAAGCTGTTAGCTTCAGGGAGTGTATCATTCAATGTTTCTCCAAAAGTCTCAGGTACCAAAAATAGGTACTTAACTTAACCTTTTAGGTGCAGCTTGTATTGGTGAGGATACCTCCATCCTATAGTAGGTACCTGAAATGTTTGGAGAATTTTTGGGTGGACCCTTGACTATCAGGTTGGTTCTTCATTCGTATGAAAATGGCGATGCTGTACCCTCCTCAAAACTCACATCGTTCGCACCTGAAAATTGATGGTTGGAAGACGATCATTTCCTTTTGGGGCCCGGCCTATTTTCAGGTGCGAACTGTTAGTTTCAGGGAGGGATTTTTTCCCCATACAATTTAAGACACGACGTGGAATACGTCCACCTGCTATATGGCTAGTTTTGCTAGATTTCATAAGGGTTGCAATCCACCCAAACGATGACCAAGCGTGCAATATGTTCGTGATTGGGAAAGGTACAAAAACGTCCATTAAGAAATCCGGAAATAAGCACCACCTGGGATGTATCCCCAAACAGCCAACCTCAACAGCCGACTCTGTAGGCCCATCCGCTCTCCATGTTGGAGTTGGTTCAGTCCCAATGAGAGTCGAAGATGCAGAAAGAAAAAGGGGGAACTTGCATCCCGGGGACGAAGATTATGATCAGGGAAGATATCCAGGGTAACCGCAATTCGAAACATCTCTGGTTCTAAAACATCATATCTAAAAATCTCAGACCTAGCATGTGTGAAATTCAGAAAACGATATGGTTGGATGTTAGTGGTTTGGGGTCCCAGTTTGCTTGACAGAAAGTTGGACTCATTGATTCCTTGTTTCTGTTTACGTCGAAGACTCTAAGTAGGTCTTGGGATTGTTTGTGGATAAGCCCAAAAGAAAGGGTTCAGGTACAGTACCCATTAGAAAGGGATTTACCATTTATGTGATGCTTGGAAATTTGGATCTGACTAGGGTTTATAAGGTTTTATGTAACCATTCATTGCGAACCCATTCGTTTGTGTGTGTGTGTGTTGTATGATGCAGCTCATATATCTTTGCATACAAATGTTGGGTGGAACCAGCAATGGTTTCCAGTTTCCTTGCAAGTCGCGAGCGTGCTGGTTGTCGCACAGGCCGGGTTTGTGACGCTTGATCCGACTGCCGATGGACAGAATTTGGTAAATCAGTTGGGACGGTTCAAATCTGTAGTTACTGCAGTTTATACTGTTGCTGAAGAGATCCTGCACTACCTGGGATGTACTAACAATGGGAAAAACTACCCATCAACAGTAGGGTGTTTCTTACATCAACAGTAGGGTGTTTCTTACATCAACATATAGAATTGATTAGTCGGATTGCAGCAAGCCAGCACATGAAGGGCACGATGTCTTTTCATATTTGAGATATCAGTGCAGTGCTTGCAAACGGGACAGAATTGCTGGTCTTGCTATTTGAAGAGACCAAGAGAAGTAACACTTGTATATGTGTAGAAGTGTCTCTGTTGTTTGAATTTGATAAAATGAATATCATGCAATATCAATCAAATTTATATATATATATAGACATACAAAATTGTACATATATCATATACTGTAATATGTATGTTGAACATATTGCAGGAACATTGAACTAGTATGACATTACACATATTGAAAAAGTCAGTGACCTTCGGACGTGGGGAATTTTCATGAATGGATCATTGCCAAGTATTCGACTGGAATTTTGGTTAAGGACAAACAATCTCAGGAATGAGGACGATGTACCTCATAAACCTTGTACATTCTTGTACTACGTACTACATTATATACCCCACAGGTAGCTTGTATCGGGACTTCACTTGATCTCATTCAATTGGAATTCAGTTGAAACATTATGATTCACCCAGATGTATATATTTGTATCTATAAGTAGATTTTGCAACTCCGAGAAGGTGGATTAGTAAGGGGCCATGATAAGCCAATACATGCGAGTTGCACCATCTACTTTCCAGGTGGTATACAAGTATACCTTAATCAGAATTTAAAGAGTATGCTTTGTAAGGTTTCTATACTATTCTCACAATTGGTGACGGCTCCACGTGGCACCTATGAGGGCAGACTTTGGTGGCAATGGCAAGGACGCTGGCAAACGCAGCAGCTAAAATAATGGCAAGTAGCATGGGGAAAGGCAGTCGAAGGCAAACCTGTGGGCAAAGTTGGTGGCAAGTTGCATGGCAATCGGTCTGTCGGTGGCAAGTTGCCCGTCAAGAAATAAGATCGATTTTTTTGCAAAATAAGCCCAATTTTCTCAAAATCGATCTTATTTCTTGACGGGCAAC
>DF245065.1:0-18134 GCA_000507305.1 Breviolum minutum Mf 1.05b.01 | reverse complement strand
GCTAAAATAATGGCAAGTAGCATGGGGAAAGGCAGTCGAAAGCAAACCTGTGGGCAAAGTTGGTGGCAAGTTGCATGGCAATCGGTCTGTCGGTGGCAAGTTGCCCGTCAAGAAATAAGATCGATTTTTTTGCAAAATAAGCCCAATTTTCTCAAAATCGATCTTATTTCTTGACGGGCAACTTGCCACCGACAGACCGATTGCCATGCAACTTGCCACCAACTTTGCCCACAGGTTTGCTTTCGACTGCCTTTCCCCATGCTACTTGCCATTATTTTAGCCGCTGCGTTTGCCTGTGAAGTATTTTTGCCATGTTTGTTGCCACTGCTTTTGCCAGCGCCATTGTCATCGCCATGAATTTCCGCCATGCTCTTCGCTACTGATTTGGGGTGCTCAATAGAGCATTGTCTTTAAATTCTAGATAAAGTATACCACATTTATACCCTTGTTTCTTTCCTTTGGCTCCCCCCAAAAAAAGTTGATTTTTGCATCTCCCATATCTCATCTCCAAGGAGATGAGCGTCTGAAGGTGTGGTTGCCGTCGTTTGCTGTGGCAGTTGGGAGATGGGAAACTGGAGAAAAACATGATATGATTAGTAGAAACTAATATGATATTGGACTGATCAAGGGTTTTGGGGTCTATGTTTGGCACTGATTTGAAGGCAAATTCACATGTTGTCAATGTTTATTCTTTACTTCTTTACCACTGTTATTTTTACATCTGGATTTTCGACTGTTTCCTCAAAAAAGTATATATGTTGCACCGAGCATTTGGGCTTAGTTTGGCAACTCTAAAACAACAACCTTGTTGGTCTCCTCAAATTCTCGTGATGGCTTTGCCCGTGGCCGTGGTGACGGGTGCGAACAGTGGTTTAGGCCTTGCATTGTCAGTGAAGTTGGCCAAAAATCATTTGGTCTTTGCGGGCATGCGCAGTTTGGCAAAGAAGGACCAAGCCGAAAAGGGATGACAAAACATCAAAGAGCGAAAGATGTATTGAAAGCGTCAAAACTTCAACCGTTCAAATTTTACATAAAAATGTGGGTTGTTTTTGGGCAACGGATTTTATTTTCTCGTGCGAGACAAGTTGGTGGACAATTGTTTTGATTAAAGCACTGATGGAAGGAATACCTTCCCCGAAACTAGCAAGATTGACGCTTGGAAAATGGACAATGGTCTTTCAACCATCAGTTTTGAGATTATATTTTAATTTCAGGGAGGGTTGATGTTGAAGCATTTTGAATATATTGAGTAGTTGGGATGTAATAGTTCAACAGATCCGTTGGAATCCATACAAATATACAGGATGTGAAAATTTTACGGAAGGATCTTTTGTTATTCTTCAGCCTACCATGTCAGCCCCCAAAATAGTGAAACTATACATTGTAAAGATATTATCCTTCTTATTTCAATGCATATTTAGTTGTATCTTTACATGTACATATATTGGGTCCTGCCCTATTCACCTGTACGAGTCCCAAAATAGTCACCATGTGCATTAAGAATTGGGCCAATAGTGGTCAGCTCACTCTTACAGGGGGGTTGCAGGGTCCAACATATACGTGGGTAGCCACATGCAGGTTCCATGCTGCTATTTCCCACCCACATTTTCTACGGTCCATGCACACACACACACAACTAGTACTCATACTAGTAGTAGAATCAACAGTAGTACAGATACCACTAATATGAGCCTAATACCAATCGTCTACTTGACTAGAAGTACAACATTAGTAGTGATAGAACTGGGAATGGAATACCACCAGTACAATACCAATAGCCAATAGTGCTACTTCTAACCACTACAAAGAGGCGAATGAGGATCCTACCAGGTGGCTGGACCAAGGTCAGCAAGACCAACCCTCCAGGGCCACACCAGATGAGATATTGCCAGGTATCATGGTTTCCAACACATGTTGGCAATGAACAAAATCCCGAGTTTCCAGTTGCCAATTTCATTTACCAATCCAAGTCAACTACAACAAATTCAAAGTGCAGGGTAGTGTGTAGCCAATAACTTTCCCATGGAGTTTCATTTAACAAAGCTTTGACTTGATATTTACCCCGCCCCCGCGGGGGCCAACAAAAAACTGACATGGCAATGGAACGTGACCATTTTGAATAGGAGATACATCTTTAGATTGTTTGTTTTCCATTGTCATTAATATTGATTAGTTCGTTTTTGCGGGGTGTACCTTTTTGGGGGAAAAATCCCCTGCATCAGGACATGTTAATGCAAGCCGCTGTAGAAGCTGCAGTCGCTGAGAATCTCAAACCTTTGGAATTGGATGTGAACACGGTGGGGGGAGGGAATGGAGTTGGGTCATGTTTGGTGGATGCATCTTTTTTGGTGTAGAGAAAAGAAGCAAAACTCACCTAGTGTTTTTTGTTGTCTGACAGGATCAAGAATATTCTTTGTGTCAAGGGCTCGAACTTTTGTGAAGAGGTTGAGAGAACGTTTGTGATGTGTTGTCATTTGGTATTTTTTCCTTTGTTGAAAGAGAGGTGTCGTTGTTTGTCAAGGGATGTCTCAAATAACAGGTTCTGAGAACCTCAGCCAGGATGCTTCGGTGGATTCCGGCTTGGCGGTTGCTTTGAAGGATGTTGGTCGAGTAGATGTCCTGGTGAATAATGCCGGTTACAGCCAAGCCGGCAGCGTTGAGATGATGAGCATGGAGCAAATGAAAGCGCAACTTGAAACCAACTTGTCTCTTGGCAAGAGTTCTTTTGTTTTTGTTTTAGGGGTCGGGAAAGCTGAAGATGCGATTTTGGACTGCCCGACCATTTGTGGATTTTCCTTAATTTGACATTGCCACAGTGGTTTTGATCAGATCAGTTGTGTAGCAATTCACATCCCAAAAAAAAACCTGCGCTGAACAATCACGCGCACAACACGTTTCGAACAGCCACATACTTTCATGCGGGAAGCTCAGGTTTGGTGTGATTCGCTGTCAAAAAGTGGTGCTTCCCTATATGCGTTCACAAAAATCCGGGAAGATCATCAACATCTCGTCGGTGGGTGGTATTTGGGGTCAACCCTTCAATGATATCTACTGTGCTTCCAAATTTGCGTTGGAAGGAATGATGGAAAGTCAAGCGCCTTTATTTCGCACCTTTGGAGTTTATACTTCCTGTGTCCAGCCGGGAGCGATCAAGTCTGCATTTTGGAGCAATGCTCAAGTACCAGATGTGTCGTCCATGCCTGCTGTACGCTAAACCCATGCAATCCACCATGACGGCCTATGGCAAATCAGGAGCCGTTGGCCAAACACCGGAAAAAGTTGCAGACGTAATCATCCAGAAGATTATTGAAGTCTCTGAGCCACCGGTTCGAGTACAGACAAATCCGAGAATTCAAAAAGTCTTCGATCAACAAGTAGGGCAAAATGTTTCAGGTGATGCAGCTCTCAATATGTCCACCACCCGTTTTTTGGCAGATCTCTAAATACAGTACATAGGTTTGACAGTGGACTTCGACGCGGAAAAAAACAAGAAGCTTGCCGGAGTCCACGCACCCATCATAGTAGAGATAAGGATGTCCACATGCTGACCAAATGACCAAACGCATTTCGGTCTTACTTGGATTGGATTTCGTTGCAGTAAGAAGATGAAGATTCGTACTGCAAAAAAGTTGTTCATGTTTTCTGCTTTTCTGACTTTGGCTCAACGGTTAAGCTAAGTCTTGGCTTCACACCTCAGGTGCACCTTGCCACATGTTCCGAAATGGCATGGTTTGTGAGGTTTGAAATTGGTTTCAAGTTTTGCTGCTAGGCACCAACATGGACGAAACAATACATCCCACCCTTTTTGGGCTTTCCTTTTTGCGGTGATCCACAAAGAGCACTTGCCGCCATTTGAATTGAGCTGTGATCTGTCATAACAGTGAAATGATGCACAATCATGTGGTATTTCTGTAAAGATACGTAGTATTACCTGGAATTTTGTTTTGTGTTTTCGGTGAAGAGAACTTCATGAATCTACACGCAGTTTGGGACCATCACCACTTTGGGAAAGCAATGGTTTCCGTTGCCAAAGCGCCGGAGTGGTGTATGGAGAGTGCAGAGACAGAGAGTCCAACCAAAGATCTGTTGGATGTGATTGAATTCGTGCAGGAACAACATCGGGATCCTTGGCAATTTTTTGGGGACAAGGGCTCTAGAAACTGAATTTGGTCTTCAATGATTTTATACGATATGTGTGTTCAAGTGGAAAGCACCTGGACGATGCTGGGATACTTGCGCATCAATGTTGCCCACCTGGAGGTTCGTTGAAGTTGGGCATGAATTTAGGGAATGTTACCCAATGTGACCTACATACCTTAATGTTTTTTTTTTCAAAATCCATGTTGCGAATCAAATGAAGATGTTGAGTGAACTGATCAAGGTGATCATAAACCATGCCGTAGGATTTGACTTCTACTTATTACCCTTCAACTGATACCCCGGTTTTCTTCTCAAGAAGTCAAGGTGAACGAACATGAACAACAAGGTGTAAATGCATTTTTGGTCAGCAAGGTAAAGGACAAACAGATTTAACCGTTTTTTTTCTCCCAGCTCATGTGATGTGATACCTCTTCAGGTTCATTTGTCACAGGGACAGCTTGGGTGTTACCTGGTTTCCACTAGCAAAGAAAATGATTTTAATGAAGGTCTTAATGTTTCAGATTGACCGCTACTCGATCTTCACTTTCTGTTGTTGAATAGGACAAGGACCCAAGCATACATGCAAAAAAGAACCACAATAGAAATGGATCCACCAATACAAAATGACAAGGTTCATTTAGAAATTCCAACTGTTGCGATTGGCAACAAAAATGGCACCCGGATTTGCGCAGGCTTTAACCGCCATTTTTCTTTCACCGAGGCCCTACTTTGCAAGTTGTCCGTTTTCGCATCGACAAAACGGGATCTCACCGAGTTTGCTGGGGCCGGCTTGATAGCAAAAATGACGACTAGACAACATGAAACACAGGCTCTTGCACCTTGCACCCCCATTTGTTGAAAAGATGTTCTTTCAGCAAAAGTGTTTCCGGGTAACACCCCTTTAGTCGTCACACAAAACTCTTGTGCTCAAATGTTGATGGTTCGAGAACCCGCAGGCAGGCATATTTTTCAGAGTAAAAGGGTGGCATTACTTTGTTTTGCTGTACCTTAGTAGTTGGATTATACAGTTATATATACCCTTAGTGGTCTTGGTTCCCTTGTGTAAGAAATTGTGAAGTGGGTTTTGGGGGGCAATTTGGCACCTTCCAACAAGGTATTTGGTGCACTAGGAATACTCCACTGACTTGAGATTTGCATGGTCAGCTACCCATTGACAGTAACAAATGGAAGGGACACGACCAATCCAACTTTTTGGTAGCCGAAATGTTTGGTAATCTCCCCTTCCAATTTTTATGTGTTTTTTTCGAGCAAACGCCCTGATAGAAATATATAGACATCACAGAATGCCTATCCAGAATAGATCCCTGAAAATGATGACTTACAAGGAGTACATCTCCTACTCTACATCGGCTTCAGATGTCCTTTGATTTTCTGGCCGATTTGTAGACAAATGACCCAAAGATATTTCCTTGAATATCAGTGAGGCTCAGTAGGATGAGTTTTTAAATACCCTGAAAATTGCCGAAACATTAAACATGTCTTCGAAAATGGGAACTAGGATTTTTTCCTGTAAGGGTTTGAATTTTCCCAAGAGGACTGATATCACCAGATTTTTGCGGCCCTTCTTTAAAGGATCAGTGGAAACCATCCATGATGAAATCGCTCCGGAAAAAGTGACCAGCTTTAAAGAACAAAAATACGGGATGATGAATTTTGGATATTTCGTGAGCCCAGAAGTCATGATTTCTCATGGACATTGCGTAACATCAATAATGTTTTTTGACTGTCTTTTGGAGGAGTGGTCCTTGGTTTGAGATACCTACATCATGCGTTCCATAGGGACTGTTCTTTCCCAAGGGAAACCGCGCCACTTCTGTATAACTGATGGAAGACATTGCGCCCGTACTACATTTAGCTTTAAACTACTCATAAACTCATTGACAAAAAGGACTACTGTAAGACTTTGAAGAAATGTACAAATGTGGTTTTATATTTTGATAAATGCATTGGCGTGTAAATATGCAGTTATATATACATATACGATGAACATGTAGTAGAAACATGAAACACAATTTTTGGTTTCAGGATCTCATGTGCTTTCTGCGGATGTTTGGCTCAAGCCTTTTTTTTGGCGGAACCGCAATTTTTTGCACCGTAACTTCTCCATACTTCCAACCGCCACCCCTGGAGTACCCATTTTTGGCCCAAATGGCCTTGCTCCGGGCGGGACTCCTCGTTGTCCTTTTCGTCGTTGCGGCGGCTGCAAGGGAGGGATGCGAGGTGGAAGAGCCTGGAAGAGGAAGCTCTACTGCAGGTTCCTTGCGACAGGAAAAACCGCCGTTCCAATTTGGTTGGGTTGTTTCACTTCGAGTTGATCCTTTATTTTTTACATAAAGGGAGGGCGTCAAATACATGTATGTACTGTAACATGTTCTACCAGGTACTGCAAGATGTGACAGATCTTATCAACAAGATCTTTTGCCAACCTTGTGGTGCTTGGAATTTTGGGGCAATCCAAAAATGGATTTCAGGTGGACAATCCAGATTCAATTGTCCAAGTAAGATAAGTTGATCGTTTGACTTTGTTTGGGTCCACTTTCGGGAGAATCTTTTTTGGTTGTTTGTGCTGCCATGCATCGCTGTTGTTGCCATTTTTGGAATGAAGAATGTTGTGGCTGGAAGTTTGTAGCCCATCTGGCAAAAATATCCAGGATACAATCCAAGTGATGAACTCAGCACCATAGAATTGCATAGAGTATAGAATTGCAGTAATTTTGAGAATGTAATGGGAGCCCCCCACAAACAGGCGCACTCGCACACAGACGCTAAGTAACTAACCAACCAACTAACTAATCATCTCACAAACTATCTTGACTAACTAACAAACTATCTTAACTAACTAACTAACTGACTGACTGACTGACTGACTGACTGACTAACTGACTAACTAACTGACTAACTGACTAACTTACTTACTTACTTACTAACGATCTAACTAACTTACTATCTAACTAACTAACTAACTAACTAACTAACTATCTAACAAGCTGACTCACTACTGAGTAGTTCGATTTTTTTGCACAAGTTTACGGATAGATGAACAAATATTCAACTAGATTTTAGATTTCATGGACAATTGCATGTAGCTTACTACTTCAAACCACGAGTTCAACAAAAACTATTTGATTCGCACCATTTTTCCCACAGTAATATCAAGAAGTGTCCCGTTTATTAGAGGTGAAAACAAACATGTCAAAATTTTGCAGCAATAACCGTATAACCCCTTTGTTTGAAACAAATCCCCATGAAGTGACAACAAACAACTCATCTAAAAAAGCTGAGGTGACAAAGGTTGACACGATGACAGGTTGGCAAATTAAACCAAAGACCTGGAAATCTCCGAGAGATTTAGCTTACGTCCCACCTCCTCAAACCGTGAAGCTGTCGAGATTTCTGAACATCTCTATTTACAGCGCGGTTTCTTGGTTGCTTCTGTTTCCTGTTTTTTTTGGAGGGGAAATGGGGATGGGGAAGGTTGGATGAGGAGGATGAAAATGCTTGAAAAGATTCTTGGGATGGCAGCCAGTGGAAAAACTGGCGGCCGACTGATTTTGTCATTCTGACCGACCAGATCTGAACCAAGAAAAGGTTGCTTTCTCAAACAAAACATGGGATGTTTAGAGTGTAATTAATAGATGGGGAATCCTTTCAAGGGGCCCTGAACACTGAAAAAACAAAAAAAACATGTATGTGAGGAATTGAATGAATATTTGCGAAATGTTTGGTATCATTCATTGAGGTGGTTGACCCTTTTGTCATGTTTTCCTTTTTNCTAAAAAAACACACTTCGTACCACGGCCGTAGGAGGGTCGGTGTCCAACTACTGTGAGTCAAATGGGTTGAAACCACCTTCTAGTTGTAGATTGTAGAGGATTGGAACATGCACAAAGGTTTTCTGGGGAAACAAGGTAGTGTAGTATGGTTGGATCCGAAAAGGTTTGTAACAGGTCACTGTTTGTTGTTTCGAGTAAGAATGGGGGGATATAAGTGCATTACACTATACATGCCAAGGGTCCTCTATTTGCTGTATTTGAATTAGATACCAACCGCTCTTGATATGATTCTTTTGAGAACTTGACATGCCATAGATGTGGATATAGCATGACTTCAAATGACTTCAAAGACACTTTACAAAGCGAACTCTTCACATTTCATAGCGTGATTGTGGAAAGTGGAGATGAGGAAAAAAAACACAGTTTGACACCTTGTGCCATCTGGTTAAAAACACGTTCAAACGCCCAAAAACGTCCAAGACTCCTCGAGACACATTGGATACTTGCCACGGCCCAAGGGGCAATCCAGTTCTGGAAGGCAAGATCGATGATTGCCGGTCAGGGCCCTCCACCAATGCACTCCAGTTGCAACCAGCCTGTGAAGTTTTGGGCTACGAGTTCTGGGACAATGAAGCAGACACATGGCGCAAATCGAATCAACTTGTTAGCATTTGAAGGTGTTTGAAGCCATAAACTTTTCTCACAGCAAATGCAAGTATTTTAACGGACTCATGGTCTTCATGTTTTTCAGTTGCACTTGAAAGCTAACTAGATGGAAGGTAAGTTGCCTCGAAGATGTACGTTTTTTTGGGGGGCAAGTTCCAAACGCACTCAGGCGGACGGATCCATCTTCTCTTGGAAGAATGTCGGAGACACTGAATTCAGCGAAGTGTATATTCCTGCCACAGGAAACTCAGCTGACACCGGTTTCCAGAGCATGGCCAGCCTTCAAGAGATACCTGCCAACGTTGACACGCTGAAGATCCGCTACGGGGGGCTCTGGCGCATTGCGCACCTTGAGGTTTTGCCAAACCACCACCACCACCAACACGATCACGGGAGGTGACGTCATTGGTGATCCGCATATCCATACCTTCGAAGGAGAGCACCTTGGCTTGAAGTTTCGAAAGGTTTTCGTTTCGTTTTGTGGTGAAATTTGCTGACTACGAACCCTCCGGGTTCTAAAAAGAAAGGGGTGGATGGCGGGAACTTCCCTGGAAAGTGAGAAAATGATCATTTGCAACTACTGGCACGACGGATCGATATGAAACATTCGTTTTTACGTGTTTTTACCATTTACTTATCGACATCCACTTACTATTGTAGAGATCATGGGGTATCATGTCCGGAATGTTGCCTTGGGTGTGATGGGCGATCCCTACAAAGAACCAAGTCCCAGAAGCTTTGGCCTTAGCCTCAGACAAAAGCAAACACGTTTATTGGACAAACGGGGGTAGTGTTTTGATTCATCAACATCCCCCATGATTGAAACATGTTTAATGCTATATTATATGGTCATTGTTTCTTTTCGGGGGAATTATGGCGGTCGGGGTGGTATGGGAAGTAAATGGGAAGTAGATCAAGGGTATCATCACGCATTTCTTGTGTCCAGAATTCTTGTAAGTTTAAAGTGCCTGAAAGATGATTTTGTTGGCTCATTTTGAAGCGTAGCAGCTTACCATACAACCTTCCAAGTAGATGGGTCCCTCCTATTGATTTACCATGGCGTGTCCTCACCTACCCGTGTTGGAAATGGATAACTTCATCATAATTATACTGTATATAGTTATAATGATCTACTTTCACCTGGTGCGACAGATGAATATAGCCAACCTTGTTTTTTTTGTTTCGGTTTAGTTCCACACCTCTACATATCCTTACCAAAAACTAATTCCCTGTTTCAGGCAAAACGACCTCAGTGACCGGTACTGAGGCACTTCTTGCTGTTGAACCAGGATACCTTCAACTTGTGGCGTTTGTCGGGCTTGCAGACGCAGCTCCCTTTGAGTTACAACGACATTCTCAAGGAGGTAAATGCACCTTGGCTTGGAAGATGGACGAGAATCAACACAACGTTTCCCGCTTCAGGTGTGAGAAATGACAGGTTGGAAGCAGTTCGAAGGGGGGAATTGGGGGGGGATGCCAAGAAATGAAGGAAAGTGCTTGGGACTATAGTCCCTTCCTCAAAAAAGCCCAGCAAATGATTTGATGCAAATCCTCAGAAATCGGCAGAAGATCCGCTTGTCATGGTTGAAAATGATCCCCTTATTTTCGGGGAGCTATCGCGATGTTGAGTTCCAACTTCAACAAGACCTCAACTTGTTACAGGTTGTTGACGGCAGTTGGACACGATCCGTTTCCTTGAGGCGTTCGGGGAAGGGATTTTTTGAGATTGAATAGATGGTTGGATCGATATGATTGAAATACGCCGAAATCCCCATCGCTTCAAGAATTGTTTGAAGAAACAGATGTATTTTTCTTCTCATGCCATCGGTTGTTTGATACAAATTTATGATTAAAGACATTTACTGACCAGACCATGGATCTTGCATAAACCGATAACCTTCAATTTCATACGGTAGTTGTTTTGGCTCACAGTTAAACACGCGTTTGGTTGTTCCGAAGGTCTTTGCTCCAATGACTGAGACTTTGACGAAAAATGTCCGCAGGACAGGACGTCAGCAATTGAGTGCCAGATCTCATTTTCCAATTCACGGATCCACCGTACTCTCTTGCAAATACATGATGTGCGTGTTCTCTGTGTTGTGGTGCTCCGCAGTTGCAAATGGTGAACTGGCATGCGAAGATCATGAAGACCCAGTACACCTGTTGCAACACGGTGGCGTTCATGACAAGTTGAATTTGCCTACGGTTGATGCCAAAATCAAGAAAGATATCGCCATGGAGCCAGAGGCATACGGGAAACTTGAGAAGCTCGAACTTCCAAATTTGGAACTGATGGATTTTGACCTCCCATCTTCCAAGGTTGTTTCCAACTCCTCCCGCATTGCGGTGGTTTCGCATTGTGTTCCTGGAAATTATGATTATGCCAAGATTTGCGAGATTGCACACCACAATTTCCAGCAGTATTGCCAGCTTCAGGGTTATCAGTTGATTTTCACAACCAAGAAAATGCCTGGGATGGGAAAACGCCACAGACATTGGGACAAGGTGATTGCATTGCAGGCTGCACTCAAAAGACCTGATGTGGACTATGTGTTCTGGATGGATGGCGATTCGCTTTTCATGAATCAGAATATCCGCCTCGAAACATTGCTTCCTTCCGGTAACAATCAGATTGCATTCTCCAGAGGACATTGTTTCATAAATTCTGGTCACATCATGTTCAAGAAAGGAAAGTGGGCTGACACTTTCTTGAAGAAGGTTTGGGAAGTCTTTCCTGAGCCAAAGCCTTGGATCGACCAGGCTTCAATGGCATACGTGTTGTCTGCTCTGTCGCCAAAAGAAAAGCATCGCAAAGGCGGCTGCCGGACAAATTCCACTGCCTGCTGCCAGAGCGACGTTATTGAAGGAGCCGAAGTGCGGCCAGAGAAAGATATGAATCAGTCCCCTCATGCCTTTAAGACTGGCCAATTCATTCTCCACGTGCATGGTGGTGAGGCCCATCAAAAACTACCCACACTGAAAAGGTTTGCTCAGAAAGTGCTTCTACCAGCATAGGCAAATTCGCTCAGTTTGACTCAGCACATCGTCTTGCCCCTGGAAATGTTTGGTGCGAAAAAAGACTCAACTTAGGTGTCTCTGACAAGAGCCTTTAGTTTCTTTTAGTGAAACTTGTGTTGAGAGTCGGGCTAAGTGGAAGTGTCAGCGGTGTGATTCTTCAACTGCGACTCCAGGCTTGCTCAGTTTGGCCCGGTCGCTGCGGCGCAGGAAGAGCGGCAGTGCCGGGACGTAACGTGTATCTGTATAGTGTTCTACGATGTAGATGGATGTAAGATGATGATAAGTTTATTATTTGAGGTGCTGAGCTTTGACTACTTGCCAACCAAGTTGCATGTTGTTTGAGCAATGTCAGATGAGTCTCAGGTGTTCCAGGTGTACGTACAATCTAGGTTGCATGATTCATTTTTCTTAGGTGCCAAAAACATGTTTAATTGCCTGATCCTGCAAGCGTTCACATTTACATGGGTTTTATTTTGCCTGAATGTTGCCTAGTGGTGGTAGAAATTATCCTTCATGAGCAGCAGCATGTACTTATTTGTTTAATCATAAACACAGGTTCTGATCAATAGAGGGATGATGATTCCATTCTGAACTAGATGGTGGTGGTGTTTACATTTATTGTTTTCACCTTGGTGAGATGATCCAACTTGAGCTTCATTTCCGAGACGCTTCGCAAGGCAATAATGCAATCTGTTGTCTGTGGCATCTTTTTGGCGAGCATTTTTGAGTTTTATACAGGTTTGTTTAGTGGTTTCAAAACTGTATAACGTATATACGGAGTATACTGAGTTTTGTCGGGTCCTTTGCAAATGTAAGGCTCTTTACACCAACCACTGAATTATATAGTTTGTTGGTTTGGAATGTTTCTAACAAAAACTACCCGGCGGCCCGGAAACTGCGCTTGTAGGCGCCAGCATTTCAAGAAAAAATGTTATTTTCGCCAAAGCGAAACACACATTATCTTGCCTAAAGATCTGTAAAAAGTGGGGTCAACTGTTGAAGGGATTTTGCATTTTCCCATTGAAAAATCGACATTCTATCGGCTTGTTATCCGCTTCTCTTTTTCACTTTTNATGATTTTCACACGTGTCGATTACGCGAGTTTCATACGCTATTAAAAAAACAAGCTGAAAGCATCAAACATTCGCAAAAGTGAAGAAGATATGCTACGTAAAGAGGTGACTCAAAGTCCAACCCGGAAGAAACAAAAGGCAACGTTTAGAGAATTGTCAAATGATAGTGTTATTGGATCCTGTAAAGCAATACGGATATTTGAATCCACATAAGGCTCTCATTTTAATCCCAGGAATCCTCCCAAAATAAAGGAGAACATGCACATTTTACATATTCTACCAAGGTGTCACGTTGTTGAAACTTCGTTTGGCCACATCCCTGTATGTCAAATGAACGATGACACTCTTTGGTCTGCCACTGACTTGGTGCCGAGGCCTTTGATTTGGTTCGTAAAGGTAAACGTGGAGAGGCGAGTTCTGCGTTTTTGTCTCCGATTTTCAAAGTCTCTCCATTTTTTCGGGGAGAGTTTTCCTCCACTGATTGGTCGTCAGCTGTGAGAGGCATACAACACCAAGTCCGTGCTCGAGGCGAAGCTGGAAATTTTATTGAAATCGATGTTTCATCATGTTTCATCAACCGAAGACTTGATGTTTCTGGTTGGTTTGGAAACTCCAAGATGATGAAAGAGATTTCTACTGAAAGAGGGAATCAGCAGAATTCTAAGCCACCATTTCAAGTGATCTTATTCAACAGGTAACTCACAAATGACATAAGATTATATACATCATTTCCAGACATGGCCAGGAATTTCCCGGTGGCCAAAGCTTTGATGCACAACATGTTTGGCTGTTCCCCGGTTCGCAAAGGTTGTCGCTGATTGAGTAAAGAACGATGCTCTTACGATGCCTGCTATGAATTGTTTGTGAATATCAACTGAAAGGCCATCCTCCAAAACTGCAACCCTCCAATGGATTTTCAGAGGTACATAGCTCCAAGATCCAGGATAGCTGCCTTTGATGTTTTCTTTGTGCACAGCCAATTTGAACGGAAGAGTCTCCGTGTGAGAAGATGTTAGTGTTATAAGGATGGCCTGCGACACACCGTGGACTGGTACCGGTTTGGATGCCTACGGAACACAACTTGAAACGCTTGCATTTCATCATGACATGATAAGAGGATTTTCAAATCGCTACAATCCATATTTTGGAAGATGCGCACACATTCTTTAGAGACACATCTGTCCCACTGTCCCCCAGAATCTGTCTTTTGTAGAATATAGTGTAATACATACATGCTACATATAGTCAGCTGATAATGGTGAATTGGTGATTTGGGGCCCGGTGGTTTGGAATCCTGGGATCCCTTTCAGGCGTACCCAATTCGAATCCTGAACCGCCGGGCGCCAAAGCACCCAGTTAACATTAGTTGATACTGATACTGTTGGTGGAAGAAATCAGATTAACCAGCTGATTGGTAGTTTATCCGTCCCATTATTTCCAGAGATTTAATTATACATCCCAGGTGGTGATCGCCTAATTAACTAACTAACTAACTAACTATCTATCTATCTATTTATCTATCTAACTAACTAACTCACTCACTCACTCACAAACTAACTAACTAACTAACTAACTAACTAACTAACTAACTAACTAACTAACTAACAACCTAATTAACAAACTAACTACTTAACTTAACTTAACTTAACTTTACTTTACTTTACTTTACTTTACTTTACTTAACTAACTAACTACCTAACTAACTAACTAACTAACAAACAAACAAACTAACTAACAAACTAACTAACTCACCAACTAACTAACGAACTAACTAATTCATGAGCCAGCTAACTAACTAACTAACTAACTCACTCACTAACTAACTAACTAACTAACTAACAACCTAATTAACAAACTAACTACTTAACGAACAAACGAACGAACGTAACGAACGAACGAACGAACGAACCAACCAACCAACCAACCAACCAACCAACTAACAAACTAACTAACTAACTAACTAACTAACTAACAAACAACCTAATTAACAAACTAATTAACAAACTAACTACTTAACTTAACTTAACTTAACTTAACTTAACTTAATTTAATTAACTAACTAACTAACTAACTAACAAACTAACTAACTGACTAACTAACTAACTGACTAACTAATTAACAAACTAACTACTTAACTTAACTTAACTTAACTTAACTTAACTTAACTTAACTAACTCACTAACTAACTAACTAACTAACAACCTTATTAACAAACTAACTACTTACCTTAACTTAACTTAACTTACCTTAACTTAACTTAACTTAGCTTAACTTAACTTAACTAACTAACTAACTAACAACCTAATTAACAAACAAACTAACTAACTAACTAACTAACTAACTAACAACCTAATTAACAAACTAACTACTGAACAAACAAACGTACGAACGTACGAACGTACGAACGTACGAACGTACGAACGAACGAACGAACGAACGAACGAACGAACGAACGAACGAACGAAGGAACGAACGAACGAACGAACGAACGAACGAACGAACGAACGAACGAACGAACGAACGAACGAACGAACGACCGAACGAACGAACGAACGAACGAACGAACGAACCAACCAACCAACCAACCAACCAACCAACCAACCAACCAACGAACTAACTAACTAACTAACTAACTAACTCACTAACTAACTAACTATCTAACTAACTAACTACCTGACTAACTAACTGACTGACTAACTAATTAACAAACTAACGACTTAACTTAACTTAACTTAACTTTACTTAACTTAACTTAACTTAACTTAACTTAACTTAACTAACTAACTAACGCACTAACTGACTAACTAACTGACTAACTAACAGCCTAATTAACAAACTAACTACTTAACTTAACTTAACCTCACTTAACTTAACTTAACTAACTACCTAACTGACTGACTGACTGACTGACTAACTAACTAAACTAACTAACTGACTCACTATCTATCTTTCTAACTCACTCACTCACTCACTCACTCACTAACTAACTAACTAACTCACTAACTAACTAACTAACTAACTAACTAACAACCTAATTAACAATCTAACTACTTAACTAACGACTTAACTAACTAACTAACTAACTAACTAACTTAACTTAACTTAACTGTACTTAACTGTACTTATTTTAAGTTAACTTAACTAACTAACAAACTAACTAACAAACTAACTAACTAACTCACTATCTATCTTTCTATCTATCTATCTATCTATCTATCTAACTCATTCACTCACTCACTCACTCACTCACTCACTCACTAACTAACTAACTAACTAACTAACTAACTACTACTAGCCAGTTAGTCAGTTAATCAATCAGACAGTTCGGCAGATAGTCAGTCACACAGTTGGACAGTTCGATCCATCAGTGTTTTTGCTTTGTCATCCGTGATGCACAGCAACCAATCTCCCCTATACGTTTCCTATTCTTGAAACTTCCGCCACCGCCTCGTGCGGCTCTACTGGTAGGTACTACGTAAGATTTGGCGTGATGTCATCTAGGTATAAATTTGTTTTCAAGCCAATATACTATATTGTATGATTATAGATACTGTAATTTCAATTTACTGTATATAGAACCTATTGGGTTCCTTTGTGTTGACCGCTGTGCTTGCTGAGTGCGCCGGCTGCAAGCTGACCCTCACGCCCAGCCTTGGGTAGGGACTAGGGACCAAGTTTTGTCAGATCGAACGTAGAATAACAAGTGTCGTTCATTCCCACCCGCCCCCCCACTACATACGTACACACGAGCTTTTACCCACAACATGATCGCTGATGATGTTTGTTCACTACCCGCCGTTTCCACAAATCACATCTTCTGATACATACACATGCGTTGCACATGTGTTTCCACATATCAAATCTTCTCCTTGGTCAACATATGCCTTTGTTCAAATCCCGGCAAGTCTCGCCGACTATCAAAGCCGAATGTATATAGTCTACCCTGGAATTGTTGATGAAATACGGCGTGACCAACCGGCTTTTGCCCGTTTTAAATTGACAGTCAACTTTTTACTTAGAAGAGTGACACGCATTCTGTGGGGTGTGAGTCACATGACCCAACAATGCCTCTACTTACAGTGCTCCTTGGTCAACATATGCCTTTGTTCCAGCTTTGAAACTTCCCGGCGATTCCTGTGAGGCGCGTTCCCCCTTGGAAAAAGAAACGGCATCCGGCAGGGGCTGGCATCATCACATGTGAATTCACAGTGACTTGTGAACCCAAGACGCATTGTACCTGAAAAAACACAATGAAAGTGAACCCGAGGAATGTGGCAGGATTCCTGCGACCCGCGTTTTCTATGAAAGAGACAAGGAATGTGGAAGCGTTCGGCCGCGAGTCATATAAATTTACAATCACATTGAACGCAAGTCGTGTTTTACTTGAGAAAACCGCGACGCACGTTTTAGTTGAAAAAAGATACGGAATCCGGGAGCGGTGGGTTGCGGGTCATATGAATTGACAGTCACCAGGAACGCAAGCCGCATTTTACCTGAAAAAACACAACGAATCTGGGTTGGTAGAGCGCGCATTGTTCACGGAAAAACACACGAGTCGGCGGGGGTGGGTCATCCGTGACATATAAACTTACAGTCAAGATGAAGCCCAGGCGCATTTTACATGAGAAAACACAACGATTTCTCCGGGGTTGGCGGGCCGCGCACGTACACTTCACGTAAATTTACAGTCGAAATGAAGGCCAGGCGCATTTTACATTGGAAAACACAACGATTTCTCCGCGGTTGGTGGCGTGTCTTCAACCTGTTTCCTCACCATCCTTATAGCGAACGGCAGCACCTTGGCCAGCAAATGTTGCAAGGCTCTTGGAGGTCTGCATCACCGCCGCGTAAACACCTTGCCAGTGAGATTCGAAACAGTGATTTATTTTGGACCGAAATGTTGATAATGGGACAACACTGTTTTTGTTTTTTTCGCATATTTGTCTCATAATGTTGTTTATCATGATTCAGCCTATGCAGGATGTGGACACACTAGCCTGCATGGAGGCCTGCGCAACTGAGCGCTGGGTGAGCGCTGTGCGAGTAGTGAGTGAGTACAGGGCGAGTGATGGGTGAGTTAACCTAATATCAATGGTTGAGTTCAGTGCCGGGCATTTTCCTTACCATAATTCCAGATATCTTGCACGAAAAAAACCTGAGAATACCTTATTCCTGCTCAAAATACGGAATTTGCCTCCAAATTAAAAATAATTGAAAATAGATTAAATTAAATTGAAATCGATAAATATATTATGAAAACGAATAGACATTAATAGATTTAGATAAAAATATCTTAAAATAATAAATAATTAAAATATAATTAAGAATTTTAAATGAAATTAATTAAATTAAGAAAAAATAAATTTAAAAAAAATATGATTATATAATATATAAAAAATAAAAATAGATCTGAATATATAAAATTGATATTATTTATGAAAAT
>DF245064.1:0-20049 GCA_000507305.1 Breviolum minutum Mf 1.05b.01 | reverse complement strand
AAGCAATGACAAAAACCCTGGTTGTTTAGGGTACATGTGTATGGGATTATACTACCCAGTTATTTAGGGATTATAATAAACCATTGTAAGGATCCCTATTAATCAACCAGGATTCAATGGAAAGTAAGGCCTTTTTTCTCAGATGGCAAAAGTTGTTTACAATAAAAAAACATGTGGTGAATTCATTCGAACGATTTCTTCCCAATATCACCACACAAACCTTGAGCAAAGTTGGTTCACTGTTCATATGTTGGAACGAAAGGTAAGTTGCAAAAACACACGATTTATAAGTGCCTTCCTTCAAAAAGTGGGGTTTCCAAGCATCTTTTTTTGGGGGAGGAACTTTCTTTGTTTTAAAAAAACCGGGGGGAAGGTTCGAGATCCTAAGCACAGGAAGCCTTGACACATCTTTAAACGGATGGGATGGATCATCACCAGATTTCTGAATCACAGCGAGGGAAGCCTTTGTGTGATACAGATCAAGTCTAGTTGGGGTTTCAACCCATCTGAAAAATATTAGTGAAATTGGATCATTTCCCCAGGTAGCGGTGAAAATGGAAAATATTTGAAACCACCACCTAGAAGTTAATCGAAGACTCAAATGACCTCGGTAATCTTGGGTTTCCAATGACCTTATCTGATGCAACCACATGCTGCTGTGAAGATGTCGTTATGCCCTCAACAACACCCACCGTACTGTGCGAATGACAACATCAGCACGGGTTTCCTATAAAGATTATGAATACTCATAATCCTCACATACCCTAGTAGAACACCCTGGAAACTCAATCACCAAAGTTCTGGTCACACTTTGATGCCGCCAAAAAATACAAAAACCCTCTTCACTTACAGTAATTGAAAAATAGATGGCACAGTCCCTACATATGGGTTTATAAGGACCCTTTACTAACCTACCTTTTGGTATCTGTGCCATCTATTTTTACCTTAAGGTACCCATCTTGAGTCAGAAAAAAAAACACCAAACTCACCAGCAAGCTGAGCAGTTCACATGCCACCCTCGCAAACAAACGTCGCTTTGTTGTTGCCTTGTGACACCTGCAGGCCTCCAGACACATGGTCATCATGAGTTGATAGGTGAGTGGTCCCAGTGAAATATAAGATTGATACAGTATGTTTTTTTTGACCAAACTACTCAATATATTTATATACATACACAAATCTGAAGGCTAAATTCTTGGAGGAGCTTTCAAACTTGAAGGACATGATGTTCGATCCAATCTTCTTCGAATTTCTGGCGTTCTGGAAGGACTTTACCTGGAAGGATTGCTGTGCTTCCGAACCGCATATCTGCCACATTGGCCTCTGCATTTGACCATGTGACACCATTCCGCTTGCTTTGGAATGGTATCTCAACGTGATCAACGACAGATTTTCCGAGATGTTGAATCATATGGTGACGAGCCCGGGGTCCGTAGTTTCGAAAAATATTATTTCGAAACACCTTCAAAAAGAAGAAGCAGCCACTGAAACCAATAAACGGATGTCCAACTTTTAATCAATGGAGTTTCCTGGTTCCCTTAATAGGTGGTAGGTACCATATAATCCCCCAATTGGCAGTATATACCATTTATAAAATTTATATACCACTTATATATATATATATATTGCCTATTATTGGGTGATTATATATCACCTACCACCTATGAAGGGAATCAGAAACAGCCAAGGTAATGCTTCAAGTCTTTCGGACCCACCATCGACCCATAGACCCGTCCCCCTTTGGGTTCCCAAAGCTAATAGACATGCGACTCAATATGACATATACATGTGGTCCCTGTTTGCCAAAACAACATTTTTAGAGCCAGCTTGCCAAATAACACTTTACAAAGGCTCTTTAGAATCATTAATTTCTAAAAACAACAGCATAGCCCGGCTGAATGTCAGTTTTAGAACAAACCTTGGAGAAAAAAAACATTGCCAGAAATCTTCACAGTTTCGGTTTTCACAGTTTGGAATTTCCCCAACATTCAAGGAAAAGTGGCGGTTTTTTGGGTGGTATCCTCTAGAAGCTCCCTGGAACCTTAAACAACCATTTATAAATGGATGTTTGGTGAAACAACCATTTTCTATATAAAGATTTGGAATCATCCCATTGAAACAACCATAAAGAAAATGGTTGGCCTTGGGGTTCCAGGTCCAGGTGTTTCGAGTCGAACAATTGCCTATGAAAAGCCCTCAGATTCTCAGCTTCAGACATAGGCAATGCCACCTCCAACGCCGCGGCCTCAATGTTTGGACAACAAGAAGTGGGGAAAGTCCGGGGTGGTTAAACCATCAACTGATGGTTCGGGTTGGATGGTTTGGGAAAACAACTCGGGTGAAATTAATCAGCTAATGGTTTGGTTTGTTGGTTTGGGGCCCGGTGGTTTGGGATTCTAGGGGTGCCAGGAATCCAAACCACCAGGCCCCAAACCATTAGCTGAAAGCCATCCACTCCGAAAAAGACAATATGCTTAATTAAGGAGAATTTATCTTCTCAACAAGTGATTTTCGGGCTGAAAACGACCAAAAAAAAATGAAACCATGACCCGAGTGTCAGATTGATTGAGATTGACCCCAACAAAATTGAGGCCTTCGGAAGATTTTTTTGGACCGAAATGGGACCTTCCGAAGCGAAACAAACCCCCTTTGCGTGTCCTTCCAACAAAATGATGGAAAATCGAAAATTCTCCCGGTCTGTCTAACACTTTGCGATGTTGGGGGGGTAGGGGTGTGACGTCCTTTCAAAGAGCTTCACGACTTCACCCCCACGAAGGATCACCTCACGGTTGGCGATCGTCAACAGCTCCTTGCCCGCTTTGATCCACCCTTTTTCAAAAAGAAAACAAGACTTCACTCTTCCTCTCATCAATTCTTCAGCCATAATTGGGCATTAGTTTTCGAGGTGTTTACATGCTTCACTCTGCCCAAAAATACTGTTGATGGTTCAGAAATCCGGCAAACTCACCAGTTGAGGTTAGTAGTTTATCCCATTTTTTTGTAACAAGGGTTTTAGCACCATCCAAACGGTGGTTAGGAATGGGATTTCTGAACCATCAACAGCATGAATCTCACCATCTGCCATTCTTTTCCTTGCCAACCCAGTCACTGGCGTCGAGTTCTTGGGTACGTCGTCTTCTCCACTCTAAACCTTTCAGTTGGGGAACCAAAAAACTCATGGAAAACACATAGTTACATAGTTTTTGGATGGAATTTTTTGGTGACTTTCCATCAATATCCCGGGTTGGTTTAGATAGGTATTCCCATATTATGGGCGATTTCATCTCCCGATGCAACCCAAACAACCCAGATTTTTTCACTGCTCGAGGGAGAAAGTTGACCCCGTGGCTTGGGAAATCAACAAAAAAACATCGCAACCGTAGCCCTGCTCCGACGAGCCGTGGTTCTGCATGGATAGATAAATTGAAGAAATACGATTCAGGAAAAAGACACTGAGGCTGTTTGCTGCTTGGTCTCCAAGAACAAGAAAGAAAAGACGTGGTAATTTTTGCTCAGAATCTCCAAATTTCCTTCAACATGACAAGTCTGTGTTCTCTTAGTCATGAAGCATGAGAGTCGATGGACCATGATCTGGGCGATTTTCTTCGCCTGAGATGTATAAAACTCACCTTATATATTATATATAGTAGACTTAACAGGGGTCATCGTATCACCAAGGCCAAAAATTCAACAATACCATAGATTTCTATTGTTTGATCCTCATAACCCAGCCCCAGCCTACGGTCATCTGCAGTCCACAACCCGGTAAGAACCTGTGGAGGAAACAACGGCTGTCCAACATCAACCACTGAATCAATCAATGTGTTTCTCAATTTTCCAGACTAAACTACCCCCGATTTGCTAGTTTTCCATTTTCATAGCAAAATTTCCCAGTTGGGAGTAGATCATCCATCAACTTCCCAATTTTCAGTGGATAATTTGCTCTGAATTTTCCACTCCGAAAACTGGCCATGACTCTCGTGGATTTTGTCTTGGAATCCCAAAAAAGTTTTTGCCTCGACAAACTCAAATGAATCGGGTGAGGGATCAAAAAAAAATATTATTGAGATCAAAAAAAATATTCGAGGGGGATCAAAAAAAATATTCCCAAATACTGAAAATATCAATGGTTTTGACTAGTTTTTTTCTTTTTTGCCGCGGCTCTCTCCAGAAGTCGTTTGTCATTGGTTTTTGGCATGGTTTTGCATTGCTGCTCACTGTTTTTCATTGATTCTCCTTTGTTTTCAAATTGGAAGAAACTCATCTGGAAGAAACTAGTTGTCAAAATCTTTGACCAAAATTCATAGGTTTTTCCCATGGTTCTCCATCTTGCGCACCAACAAGATTTCCTTTTGTACTCAAGCCCACGAATACTTGCCCCAAGTCTGATCATTTTGGCCAAAGGATCTAGTATTTCAACCAAAATTCCGAAATCTTGTGTCACCTTCCACAGAAAAAATTATACCAGCATAGACCCCAGATAGCCAAAACCAATTTTTGTGTTAGGTCGTCACCCTCCACCCCAACCATAGCACACTGCAATGGCACCCTACACTGGGCACCCAGCAATGGCACCACCTCCACTCCCCCAAAGTTGGCCGTCACCTTCCCCCCGCCACAGCACACTACAATGGCACCCTGCAGTGGCACCCAGCAACAGCACCACGTCCACTCCCCCAAACGTTGGTCGTCACCCTCCCCCCAACCATAGCACACTACAATTGNCAAAGTGGTTCGTCGCTCTCCCCCCCTATTGGAAGTAAGAACCCCTATAGCTATCGCTATCTGGGGAAAAAAACATGTTTTGTTCCCAAAAAGATGGTTTTTTTCTTGCCACACTCTGAATTTCAGAGATCCTCCTCACCTATGGTCCACATTGGATGGAGCAACTGATCGAAGGGTTGGTGGCCTCACTGAGAGGAGATCAACATCCGCAATGTTCCTTTCCGGCCTCCCTCCACATGTTCTCAAGGAAAAATGTTGAAAATGTCGTTTTGAAAAAAGGTTTCCCTGTTTTTGGGGGCCTCTGACATTCATTTCATGGGAAGTTCGTTCAGGGTGGGTGGGGTTCCTTTGTTTTCATGGGTCCCATTCACAACGATCAGTTTGTACCTGGCATGCTCTTCGAGTTACCAGCTGACATTTGTTAGCATGAAGCTGTACTCTTGAGGGATACCAGCACTGGATAAATGTTTCTCAACCAATAAACCCCAGAAACTCAATATGTGTCTCCCCAATAAACACCATGTTGGTCACCATGGTCATGGAGTTGATCAAATATTCTTCATCTCTACATTTTGTTGGATGCAGTTTCCTCGTAATGGGGGAGTTATCTAGATATATTACATATATATATATATATACTATATATATATATGCACATACATCCATTCTCAGATTCTGAATCATCTACCCAGAAGTGCTGAGGCTGGTATAAAAATGCCGTGAGAAAACAAAACAGGACAAGAATTTGACGTGAATCTGGAACATCTTTCCCTAGGTTGTGGTTAAACAATGTTTGAAACCACACAGATTCCATTTAACATCCACCTGCCCTTCATCGTCAGATGGATTTGCTCATCTCTAAAGATCTCAGATCTTGACAAATCAAGTGCTCTGGCCGGCATGCGAGGAGTTACGATCTTCGGCTCCTGCAAGTTCTCAACAAAATGTTTCGGGCGGTTTCATCAAATTCATGGAAAAAAAACGAAAAATTCAGGCCAGTTTGAAGGAGGATTCCCCTAATCCTAGGGAATTGTTTTGGGATGAAGTCACGTTGAGGTCGAAAATCATTCAGGTTTTCATGTTGCTCGCAAAGGCTATGACAGGAATCGCCTATAAAAATCTACTACTTGGAGACTTGGCGAATCGCAAAGCACAACCTGACACCACCAAAAAAAACACCCCGAAAATATCGTGAAGCATTCAACCATTGAATAAGCTGGTTTGTATCTTAATTTGACCTTTTCTTAACCATGGTGACTATCTGATGGTAGTGAAATGTTTGGAAGATGGTATCCAAACTGGAAACCATCCCTCCGAATCTTTGGGAGCAAATATCTGGAAACCTTCAGCATGTTCCAGATTTCAACTCGCAAGGCCATGCAGAAAACAGGCCATGTGGAAAATGTGCGAATTTGCCGATGATTTTTTTAACATGTTCATCAGCCTGGCAATTCTTTGTGCCCTTTTTGGGATGGTGAGTGAGTGAAAACGTGACCCGAAATCAAAGGTTGGAAAGGTGACCTCCAACCATCGGGGATAAAGTTTGGTCACGCCTTCGGGGATAAAGTTTGGTCACGGCTTGAATCACCTGGAACAGCATGATTTGCTTACATGTTTCTTCACTTTTGGCAGTTGATGTGTCACTTCGTGACTTTAGTCCAGTTTTGCCGATATAGGTTCTCAGCAATCAGGACCAGCAGGGTTGCATTGCGGAAGAGCATAATATAACCTTCTGCGTTGAAGCTCAAACAAACAAAAAAGATACCCCCCAAAAAAGAAAATATCAACATGGAGTCAGAAAAGGAAAGGTTTCCAAAAAAAGTTTCCTTTTCCCACTTTGGTGGGTCCCTACTTTTTCGTTACAAATGGAGTTACGGGCCCCCACTTAGAACTCGTCGGTAGAAGCACCCCTCTTGCAGGATCTCAAGTTCTCCAATTTCCGGCTCGCATCTGGGATGTCAGAAACCCCTCCATTCACTTAACTCCGTGAGCACGGAAAGTGTATCAAAAACCCATGGCCCAATTCCAGTCCTTTAGTAAATGTCCGTTGAAAGAACAGTTACTTCAATTTAAAAAAATAGGAACCAAAAAATCAGAAGCAATTCATACGACGCAAAACCTCAAAACCATGGGGTTTTCTGTGCCATTGTTGATTCAACTCGTGGAAGTTGATGTTTCTTGTTTCTTAAAAAGCCAACCTGCTAGAATCAACTGCTCCAAGCCGTGGGCGCCCGAGCCATTCGTTGTAAAATGGAGTTATATATAGCCACTCTAAATGCCTTAATAAATCAGGGTTTCACTGGTTTTTCTGTTCACCCTTAGAAAAATCCCTCCTACTTTCTTTCAAACTGGTTGGAAAAAAGGGATCCTTACATTGGTTTATGAAATCATCTTTATACAACTGGGTAGCATAGTATTTCATCCCCCAAAATCCATTTCCTAAACAACCACTTGGAGGATCATCCCATTTAGTAAGTGGTTAATACCCATGGTGATCGGTTTCGTCCCCTAATTACCTGGGATTGTTCCCGTTCCAAATCTCCTTTCCATGGCTTATCAAATCTCATGGCTTTTTCACTCCGAAAGTTTCGTGAAAGGGACGACATGGGTTCCACTGCCACCCCACGGGCACCAAAGGCACCTGCGGCTTGCCTTCAAATCCTGCAATTTGCATCCGTCCATGACTGGCCCCTGGATGCCATGGAGCTGCAAAGCCAGGAACCTGGAGGCAGCGAGGAATCTGTTGTTGTGTCCTTCGGTTTTTTGTAGTTCAAAGATAAAGATGATCATGAAATTATAGATGAAAATAAACTCAAATAAATATCCATTGTTTTATTGAAATTTTGAAATATTCTGTCTTTTTGTCGTGCATCTTCGATTGTCATCATGTTTTTTTCTTGAAAAGTTTCCAAACAAAACTTCACCAAGAAATCGGGTTGCCATGGGAGAATCCATTCAACCAACGCACCTGTGTGTAGCGGTGATCTCGGTGTGGTGCACAAGCCATCAATCCAAGTTTGTTGGCAAAGAACAACACCAACCCTTTGAATCAAATAGCATTCGACCATGGGTGAGATTTAACAACATTTAGCTACACATATGTATGTATAAGACATCTAGATGTCATGTATTTGTATGTATATATATATGTATATATATATATATGATTATATATGTATAAAAATAGATGTCTAATTCAAGCAGAAAAATTACCTTAATGATTACTTCACAAAGAAGCTTCGCTTCCAGTTCATTCGATTTGAGAACAAAAACACCTGTTGAACGACTTTTTCCTGTGGCTTGATCCGAACAAAACATGTGCAGAATGGGATTTATTCTAGTAGTTGCAGAGGACAAAACTATTTCGCAACACTTCAAGAAGATCCACTTAGTCAAATCACAAGAAAAAAACACGGGACTTTGCCCAAGGGCAATTGACTGCAGTCTTTTCTTTAGAACTCGGTAACCTGCAAACATGAAATCGATGTCGCAAGCCTACTTGAGCGATTTTCCGCGGAATTCGAGTGCAGAAAAAAATGATTGTTGGTCTGGCACGTTGGCTCAAGTTTGGAAATATCACATTTAAACCATATATTAGGTGATGTGTTCAATGTTTGCCGTCTCCAATTTGGAGGATCAATCAGTTCGAACCAGCCAGCCATCTAGCTGCCGAATGCCAGGTTACCATTGCTACCTGCCAACTCATTTGATGATGGAAGTATAAAGTGTAAAGAATTCATCGAGTTTATGGTATCCTAGGCATCTTCGGAAGCATCCGTCTATGTACAGAACACCCCTCCCTTGGCCCTTATCGAAGCAAATGCTGGGAAGAAGAATTTCAGTGAAAGTCTTGGCTTGTGAAGTGTAGAATCCTGGCAAAACCAGCAAGAGCGGTTTACGCAGGCAGTGCGTATATGGTTGGCTCAGTATCTATATGTTCAAATCATCAAATCAAACATGGGTGAAGTCAAATCCCCGGTTTTGGGCCTGCTCTGAGTATTTTCAGTCAAACACTCTTCTCACAAAAGCACTTTGAATCATACTCAAGTACTCTCAATCTATTTCAAAAAAAGACCAAGCACCAAAAGGGGTTTGCCACCAATGATTTCCCCTTCTTTTGTTGAACTTTGGTGGATTTCCACAAATCGACTTTTATTAAACTTGCCTTCAACGTTTCATCTTTACTGGAAATCTAAAATTTGTGCTAAAATGTAAAGTTGACGAAGTTGACCATATAAGTGTTTCTCTCTTCAACTTATTCTAGCTGGTGGTTTTTCACCAGCCCAGTTGAAAAAAATGATCGTCAAATTAGGTTCATCTTCCCCAAAAAAAGTCGGGGATGAAACCTTTTTAAGATATTTGAGTTGCCACCACCCGGTTTAAAAAAGAAACACTTGCCACCCGAGGCACTGCGAGGCGCTTCCTTGTGTCGTTACTTTGCGTGCAAAGGCGCCTGGTGGGCGAAACCATTGGTAGGTTTTTTTAAGGAATTTAGATGGTGGGGTTTCTGGGATTGGACGGTCATCGTTTCAAAGAGAAGCCAATCGGTTTAAAGGTGTTCAAGAGTTGTTCACCATTTTAGAGAATCAGAAGTTAGAACTTCGCAGGTATATCAGAACATCCCCGCTAGATACAGCAATCAGATGTTAGAACTTCACAGGTATATTACAACTATAATTCAAGACATACTTGAACACTCCATCGTGCCCCAAGTTGTTCCCTGATCTTTTATCACGCAATACCCATGTCTCCTGAGAGATAACAACACCTGGCTCGACCATCCAAAGATTACAATCCATGTACAGTACATATAACCTCCAACATTCGGAATTTCACAGCGTTGACATCGTCAAACCTTTCCGTGGCTGTTTCCAACAGACCCACGGGTTTCAACCAACCAATTTCGGACCCCACCTTGGCTATCTCGGGTTGACACAGCAGTGGCGACACTTTTTTTGCTGCGCACCTGATGGAAGTTGAACCCCCCGAAGAATGAACTAATGTTCCCCATTCAAAAAAAAAGGGGGACCATTTTTTCAACAGGCCAAGAATCTTCCAATGCACTTGTTGGGAAAACATGTTCTTTTTTTCGGGGGAGGTGTTTTTTCTGTACATCCTCCATGTTACGTTCCATGCAAAAAATAATGTGTTCATCCTCACCTTTGCTGTTGTTTAGAGTTTTGATGAGATTCTCAACATGGAATGATGAAAGTACTCACCTTCTTTGTTCGTCCATATGTTTCAGAAAATGACAAAAAAAAACTGCCCCAAAACCCCCAGCCAACCCCGAAAAAAACCACCTGGCCCATGCTCTGTTGGCTGGGTGAACGGAAATCAAAGTCCAACTCGACTTCACCTGCGAAGTCAATCCAACAACATCGACACTGAACGAAATTTACACTCCCCTGAAACGAACAGCGAATCTAGTTTACTCTGGAAAAATGAGTGGAAAGATGAAAACTTACGAATTTAGGGGATTTTAGGGAAATACGCTCCCTAAAACTAACACTTTGCCCCCCAAAATGGTGGTTTCCACTAGGAATCTCCTTTTTTTAGGGGGAAAGTCCCCATTTTCCGGTGCGAATTGGCTGTTAGTTTCAGGGTGTCCCGGATTGCTGCTGGAGTCACCCACCTTCCTCAACTTGGGCCCTTCGGGCTATCCACATCTGGTGGGATCGTTGGTCACGTTCCCGGAGATCTGCAGATGGTCGGTGCTCCCAACAAAGATGGTCTGATTGGGGTAGGTCCATAATAGCCGCAGCTCTCTATGTATCACAGTGTATGCAAACAGATGTATATATATACATATTATTTACTGTATGTACTGTAAATATATAAATATATATGCCAGTATATGATGCAATATCACATGTCATTTTGCAATATAGAAAGAAATCTGTGGGTATACATAATATACATATATATATATATATGTGTAAATTGATATACTCATGTATGTACGTATTAGACTCGACACGTTCACAAACACCAGGGACTTCATTCAGGTTCACCAAGGATTCGCTGAAAGGAGCTTTCCACCCTTGGGGAATCATCCAACTTCATTGGACCCTTGAACTTCAAAAAAACACAACGAGCAAAACAGGCTCCACCAGGTAGTATACCGTATACCTATCTGGATACTAGGGATACACAAAATCCTGCACCAGCTGATGTAGGTATACAGTACGCATCTCAGATGTCCCTGATGTACAGTTTTTTGAATCATCACAGCCACTGGTTACCAAAGGATGGCTTGTCATACAATTGTGGCTGCTGTTCCTAGGTGGCTGTGGCTCAAAATGAATTGACCCCAAAATTGATTGTTATGGTGAAGCCCTAAGTCACAACAAATCAACCCGGCCGCTGCTTTGAAATGTTGCAGCCATATCTATTTACCTATACGATTTGTTGCGATGGTGTGCAACTACATTTTTTGCATCTACATGCAGCAATACATATTATATACATATATATATACCTGAATCTGCATATATCACATGTATGCATACAAACGTTTATATGTACTGTATATTTCATGAAGTTCTGGAGTGTTTCTGGGACTCTTTTGCACCATTTTGTTGCCACCTTTGCTTCCAGTAGAGCGTTTTGCTGATCCCCCAAGCCAGGAGAAGAACCTGGAAAAATCATCACCACTTCATCATCCGGACTTGGCTAAAGTCGTGGAGAGTTTACAAGCTGCCCCGTTTCACTAGTGTTGGTTATCAAGCCTAGTTAAGTACCTACTTGTTAGTCTGGGGGAAAGTATGAAACTATGTCATGATTCACCAACCTAGGTTTCACCCATTTCTCTGACATTTTTTGGTGGGTTTATACTTTGAGTGAAAAACCCCTCCCAAAAAAGATACTAACATTTCAATAGGAAATCATCAAAAATATCCTTTGTCAATGGGAAAATTCATCCATCATTCTGAATTTCATAGCCTGCTATGTCTCTTTCACTGGAAATCGGGAGGTGCTTCACATGATGTGTGGAAAAAAGAAAAGGGAACCACAGGTGCCTCTTTCCAGTACCTATTTGGTGGAGCCTTGATCCAGAAAAAAACACAGAAGAATCGATCAACCAAGCCTAACTAGCTGGTGGTTGAACCAACCCCCTTGAAAAATATGATCGTCAAAATGGGAATCTTCCCCCAATAGGGATGAAAATAAAAAATATTTAATTTGAAATCACCACCCAGCCTAACCATCAACAAATTGTGCGTACACCTAACATTTTTGCCAAACACGCAAAGGTGCCCTCGCTTCCAGGAAAAAAACTAGCGCAATCCAACCCTTGGGCAAGGAAAGGGTAACCTGTATTCTTAACACCCCCCAACCTGTTTTTTCCGACCCAAAAGGAAAATCAGCTTGAAAAGTACCTTGGTAGGGGATATGGTTGTTCCCTGGGACGGAGGGGTTTTTCATCTTTCAGGATTGCCAAAATTTGTGGTCAATTGGTCAAAATCCAACTCTGAAAATGCTTATCATACAGCTTGCTGTCTGAAACATACATAAAACACCCCCGAAGGCCCGAACGAATGTCGAATGTCCCCTTTAAAAAGGGGCCATTTCAAAAGGAAAGGCCAAAAATCTTCCAACCTCTATTTTTCAGAAAAAAAGATGGTTTTAGGGGGGAGTCCTAGAAATGTACACCAGATTCGTCTTTGATATACACTTGCTCTCCAGACATCCACCCTGAAAGACAGCGGTCGGCAAGTTAACCTCCGGGATCAACAAACGAATCGCTGGCGATTTGTACCCTCTGGTAAACTAACAAAGCAATGGAAAAAACACAATTTTTAGTAGGAGATACATCTTCAAATGGTGGATTTCCCATTGCTATGTTAGTTTACCTTCAGTGTAAATACCGATAAAAAAAAAATCATGGAATTGTCTGAAACGCCCACAGTTTATATTCGTTGGTTCCAGTGTTTATGATCTCTTTCATCAAAAACGATGCCTGGAAAAAGGCCTTGGAAGATCATCCCAGGACTTGTAAGTGGTGATCGGATCACCCCCCATTTATTTCAGTCATGAAGTAAAAGGTCATTTGGTCTCGGGGTGTTTAACAAAAACACACCATCCTTAGGGGGACGAAAAAAACCAACGATCACCATGGTTACTAACCGGGATGATCCAACCCAAGGAGCAGCTCTCACCAATCCGACCAACCAAGTAGGGACCCCCCGACCGCCCTTTAGGAGCTGCCCTCTCAGCAAGAGCCTTCAGGACTCAAACAGCCCATCAGGCCGCATCAAGGTATCCGAGTTCACAAAGGTTGGAAAAATTTTGGATGTTTTTGGGGGGGTTCCATGGATTTTTTGGGGGCTGAGATGTGAACAAAATATGTCATTCCTTTCGGTGGTTTGTGATGATTAGATCGTTGATAGCATAGTTGCTAAGGAACTTGGTGGCGACTGGCATCTTCAGTTGGAGAACCCCAGCTTAAACCCATCATGGAAGACATTCGGTTTTTTCCCAAACTGAATTGGAAACCTCCAAAAAGATCAGAGCCGGAACATGCTCAGAATTGAAATTTGGGCATATACTTTGGGATGCTACCAACTGAAGCAGAATTAACCACCACAACAACAACAACAACAACAACAACAACAACAACAACAACAACAACAACAACAACAACAACAACAACAACAACAACAACAACAACAACAACAACAACAACAACAACAACATTGTGGTGACATTGTGGTGACCGTTTTTAGAGGCAGCCACCTTGTCTCGCAACTCTTCAAGTCGAGGTCGAAGGGTCAGACCTTTCGACACCTGGGAGGAAGGGGGGTTCTTAATCCGGTCCTGACATGATTATATGTTACAAATTATAGATTTTATATGATATAGCATATGTTACGTCTATATATATATATAAATAGATATCTATATCTATATCTACATCTAAAAATATATATATATATATGTACATACGTTTTCTTCCCTTACAATGTCATTCAGTGAAATTGAATGCCACTGCCACTGACTCTCGGAAATCCTGTCCTATGCTTGTCCAAGAAAAAATGAAAACTTGACCCATGACTTTGGCACCCCAAAGACTATCCAAGAGTCTTCTACTCAAACCATACTGTTGATGGAAGAAATCCCAAACAACCACTTGCGATGTAAAATTCCCTGTGAATAGTGGGATATTTACCATATAAACTGGTGCAGGATTTCTTCCATCATCAGTATTGGAGGAATTTTGGTCCTGAACCTGCCAAAAGGAATCCCTGTCCCATCATGGTAAAAGGATTGGTTTTGATTTTTTGTGCTTAGATGATCTGAAGGTTTCTTGAGCACTTTTCATACTGGAAGAAGGGTTTATTTTATAATTGTAAACCTCTCTCGAACCAATACCCCATGAACCAATCAACCTCCGATTTAGAAGTCCAACCACTTAGCGAAACAAACATCAGATATTCACAAAATGTTCATTTACTTTTTTACCAATCACAAAAAAATCGATGAGAAAAAAAAGAAACAAACATCACCTTGGCAGGGATGGTTTTTTACAATGTGAACGACTAACCCCAATTTTTTGTCCTTAGCAAATGCTCTCCGTCTTGGGACCTGCCTGAGTGGAAGGTAAAGGTTTTTTCTCCACGGGCTGTACATCCAAAGCCTGCCGGAAGCCCGGCTGTGTTCATCCGGGCAGTGCAGGTTTCAAGAAATACACAACCCCTGAAACGAACAGCAAGTTCGCACCTGAAAATAGGCCGAATCCCCAAAAGGAAACGTCCTCGTATTCCAACCATCCATTTCCAGGTGCAAACTGCTAGTTAGTTTCAGGGAGGGTAGATTTTTTTAATTCGATTTGTGGAAAAATAAGGGAAAATGTGACATTTCCACCATGCGAACAACGACTTTTTGACATTTAAGATGAAGCTGGTGGCACAGTTGGAAATGTAAATACCGGATTCTTCAAACAAAATTTGACAAGAGTGCCCAACCAAGAAACTTCGGTTTTTTTCAATCCAACGGTGGTATCTCGTGGTGGTATTCCAAATCATCCCCCCGGAAACTCTTGACTGAGACCATGCGAATGGTACAAAAATTTCCGGCCAAGAAATGCCATCTTTTTAGATGGTCGGACTCGCCTAGCTTTAATCAAAGATCGGATCCCTTTCACAAAATGAAAATGTTGCATACAAAAGCATGGTGCCATAGTTTCAAGAAGCAAAAACAAATGGTTCACTACCCCA
This sequence comes from Breviolum minutum Mf 1.05b.01, assembly GCA_000507305.1. Taxonomy (NCBI): domain Eukaryota; class Dinophyceae; order Suessiales; family Symbiodiniaceae; genus Breviolum; species Breviolum minutum. The sequence continues at coordinate 5,107 of DF245064.1, read as the reverse complement.
CTGGCATGGCTGGGGGGATTCGTGATATTTTTGATCTGTTTTCACTACATATTAACACTTAATTTTTGGATATGTTTGGGACATATATTTTGAGAAATTCCCCCCTTCCTACTGTTGATGGTTCAGATATCCGGCTAACCAGTTGAGGTTGGTAGTTGAAATCCCATGATTTACATTGATTTACAAGGTTTTAGCACCATCCAAACGGTGCCTGGGAATGGGATTTCTGAACCATCAAACTTGGTGGTTGGTGCCGACGTTAACGCCCCCCACCTTAGACGACTGCAAGGATCGTGAGGTTTCCGGTGCAAAGACCTCCTCCGGGTCCTCCAAAGGCGGCCGGGGATGGTCCCGGAACTTAGGAATGCTTGGGACCTGCGTTTGTAGGGAACAACCTGTGGGATTTCCCAAAATATCTCAAGGGAATCCATGGCCCAAAAAATTGGCCATCTCTTTCTGGATTTCCGAACTGTTTCTTTTCGGAGGTGCTGATTTTTCAGATTCCACAAAAACCATAGACTATCACTCTGTATACCCAAAAGGCTCATGATTTGGAGTTCCAATGCCTCTATCCGGGCGATTTTTTTATATAGATACATCAAGCTTCCGCCTACAAACAGACAACGACGGATCACCAATCTGACCTTTTCCCAATAGAAATGTTTTGTGTTTTCATGATCTGGTTGTTGCTCAGCCCCCAACTTATATAAATGGTCATCTATTGCTCCGAATTGCTGATCACAATGGGCGCAGCCCTGTGATGTTGTGTTTCTTTCATTGGAAACAACGGCATCTGCCAATCTTTCACCATGTGTTTTTTTGGGGGAGTCACCTTCTTGTTGCCTGTTTGATGCCCTTAATAAGGTCTCCCCATTACATCCTTCCCCCAACACTTGGACGGGCTCCCAGGACCTCATCATCTTCTGGCCTTACGGCATTCTCGTCACCCGCGGGAGACCATACCATTGGGGGGCCGAGGACCGCGAACGTGCATGCATGTGTAAATGTTTTTTTGCATTCAGCACTCACACAAGATATTAACAGTGCAGATGTGAACTTACAGAATGAACTGCATACACCAAACCTGCCCAGAGCACTATATGCAAATATTTACACATATCTTTAAGTGTATACATCCGTGTATATATGCATATGTTTCACGCCACGCGCCCTTGTCATTTGCTGGTGGGCAATCCTGATCATGCAGTGATTTTGCCAGTCATCCCCGAACGGCCCACTTGGTGAGTTGTGAAACACCTTCCACGCTTTATTGGTTGGTGAATATGGGATCGTTAAAATAGTTTTGTCTAAGGGTGTCAATATAATAGAACATAACAGTACGACATAATACAATACGATACAATACAATACGATACGATACGATACAATACGATATAATAAAATATACAATAATTTAATATGATACAATATTAAATTTAACAATGTAATATAATATAACATAATATGATATAATATGATATAATATGATATAATATGATAGAATATGATATAATATAATATGGTATAATATGAAATGATATCATATGATATAGCACAATATCATATAGTATAACATATTATGATAAAATATACTAATGTATACAAACATATAGCTGGGTAGTATAATTCCATCTTCCTATATAATTTGAATAAGCAACCATTTGCTCACTGCATCTGCGAAGATGCTTTTGATGTAGGCATCCTGAGGCTGCAGACATCTTTTGCAGGTCATCCTTCTTTATCCAAAGGTCCTTACCTCAACAAGCCATCCAAACTCAAGTTTTATGGTTGCAGTCGTTGATGAGAACGACGGGTGGGTTGGGTAGGCCTCAGGCCCTCCAACTTCCCCCCGGAGGTGGTATCAGAACAAGAAACTCCAATAGAGTTACTTCTTTGGAGGTTTGATACGTCCGGATGTTGCAGGAACCAAGAAAGAACAAAAGTAACAAAATCCCATTTCAGTGGTCAAACGCGTCTTTTTTTATAACTTGAAAAACATACAAAAAATCGGGTGTGCAAAGGCGCCTTTTCTTCACTAAAGGTAGTGAAAAACTTTGAAATTTTCCAATTGCACCTCGAAAAACACTGGTTGGTGGTTTCAACCCATCTGAAAAATATTATTAGTAAAAATGGGAATCTTCCCCAACTAGGGGTGAAAATAAAAGTTATTTGAAACCACCACCCAGACCTTCATCCTCGCAAGGTACGTCAGTTTTTAAAAAGGCTGAGACTGCCGGCTCAAACCTTTGAATCCACTCAATGGTCGAGCAAGTTCACTTGATGCCCATTCACCTGCCAGCACTGATTTTTTATGCCCAACAAAAGGAACCTTGGAAAAAGCACGGCGAAAATTGAAAAGATGTACCCTCCAGGGAATTAACATATCCCACCTTGGGAAAAGGAAAATCATCTTCAAAATGCCATTTTTGGGGGATATGTTAGTTCCCTGGAGGGTACTTACTACTTGTAAGATGTAGATGAAAAATAGAATTTTCCGTGCATTCCATCGCTGTAGATCAGCTTTTTTATGATTGAGGAATTGAAAATTGTTCTTCCTACAGCTAGTCTCCCTTTTCAAAAACTGATGATGATTTTATGAGCCAAAATTCATTGCTGATTCTCATGGGCTATGATAATGGATCAGTATAACGCCCGGTGGGCTAAGACAACCTGGGTCGTGAAAACCCTTCACCTACAACACTGCAAGATGCGGGCCTAATTCAAAGCCGGTTTCGATCTCCTCACCGGCCTCAGTCTTTCCAGTCACTTTCTGGACATGCCAATACATCTATAAACGATGCATGAAAATTTCATGGAGTCGAATGTTATGTTCAGAGAAAATCAAGGCATCAAGTGCAATTTTTTAGCCAACTACAATCAATGGTTGTTTCTGGTTCCCCTAATAGGTGGTAGGTAGCATATAATCACCCAATTGGCGGTATATACCACTTATATATTGCCAATTGGGTGATTATATGCTACCTACCACCTATTAAGGGAACCAGGAAACTCCATTGATCCAACTTTTAGATTGCTTACATTCTTCAAGTCTAAGCCTCAACTTGGAAAAAAAAGTTGGACCTCCAATCCCATTCCTATTAGTGACTTTTGAAAAAATCCATCCGTCACTGGTCCTGGTCCGATACCATGGGTGGCTGTTGGGAGGTTGAGATTGGACCTAAATAGCAAAACTATAAGCTAAAACAAAAAAATGTTTGGATCCAAGAAATCACCAACAGGACCCACTGAACGGACCCCTAAACCTGAGGATCTAACAGTTCTAGTAACTTACTTAGGGGTCCGTTGGTAAGGTCCCATTTAATTTTTGATAGATTGAACTCTGCTTGAATTTCATCTTTGATTTAAATAAAAAACATGCAACATCACCAGGAAAATTCCGAAAGAAAACTCCTAAGTCACCAAGCTGTAACCTCTTCGTTGTGAAGTTTCTTTTCTTTGAGAGCGTGCCCAGGCATCCTTTGCCTTGGAACCGGTTGAAGAAATTTGACCAGTTTGTCACATTTCTTTCGAAAATGTTCGAAGGATTTTGATGAAATCCCACTGAAATACAAAAAAAAATCGATCCAGGGGTGTGCTTAGGTACTTAGTTCTTTTTTCAGAATCTATCTGAAGGACAAGTTGATAAGTTTTGCCAAAGTTCACAAAAACCTCATGTTCTCCTAAGTGATCATGACCCAGGAATCCCGACCAAAGTGAAGGATTCCATGAGATGAAACTCCCTGTTTTCTGTTGCACGCTGGATACAAAAATCCATCAAAAACGCTTGATGTTGACAAAAAGATTCTCGGTGCCATGTACCCAAATCCTTGTACCTTCATATCTTACGCGGCAAAAAAGAACTCATAGGAAGTAATAAACTCATGGATTTTGGTTGATTTTAGATCCACAAGTACATACCCTCCCTGAAGTTTAACAGTTCGCACCTGAAATGACCCCCTCAAAAAAAAAGGAGATTCCGGCTTTGGAAACCATGATTTTTAGGTGCGAAGTGCTAGTTTTAGGGAGGGGGTAAGTTGGCAAAAATGTGACCATCATCCTAGTGGCTAAACCGGACTCTGGTCCACCAAGTCACCACCCAGGACCTCGCATCTCACGTTCCGACCGTTCCGGCCGCTTGGACCTGGAAAAAATCAAAAACAAAGAAAACAGGAGGAAAAAACTGACCTGATTTTTACCCCATTTCTTCAAGTGGAATTTTTTTATTGATTTTTGGAACGAAATTTGCACCCAATTTTTTTGGGGCAGAGCACCAAGTGGGATAACCAGAAAGCACGGTTTATTCATTGGCCATACCGTATTCAAATCAACTGGTTGGCTAGATCTTGTGGGAAAAAAGGCTTTGACCCAACCGAGTTGAATTGGGTCAAAAAAATTGAACCAGCAAGTGTCTGTGTCAAACGAATAGTCCCAGTGGCCATATGTTTGTGTGTATGATTACGTGCTACGTTGGGGTAATCTCCCCCTGCAACACCAGTTCAATGAGAGTCTTGCTAAAACCAAACATATAAGATTTTGCACAAGGAAGATGACTTGAAAATGTTTGCTCTTTTTCTTGTGGTTTTGTTCGGTGCTTTTTTTGGCGACTTTATCGGGCTTTTCTTTGTGATTGACTGTTGAGATGATAAAGGCTCGAGGATTATTTTGATGTGCTGCTTTTGTTTTGTCGTCCTTGTCCTTTTCCAGACCTTCCAGTAACCTAACATCGCAAGTGTCAATCCAAATGTTTTATGATACATAGACCTATTATGAAGAGAGGCGATTTCGCTATGTGGATTTATGGGAGTGCAAAACTTCAAAATTTCATCCGATCGATGGCATCAAATCCACCTGGGATTTTTTGTATCTTGTTGCTTGAAAATAGGGTGATCTTTCATACACATAATATCTACCCTGAGTTGCCAACCAGAAAAAAAATATACAATCCATGAAACTAACAGTTTCCACCTGAAAATAGGGCCATCCTAAAGGGATGGCCTAGTCCTCCAACCATCCATTTTCAGGGGCGAAAATGTAAGGTTTCAGTTAGTCAATGGGAATCTAAGAGGCCCACCCCCCAAATGTCACGAATCCCCCAAGCACATGAGGC
>DF245063.1:0-20953 GCA_000507305.1 Breviolum minutum Mf 1.05b.01 | reverse complement strand
AAAACGGCCAAAAACGCTACGCAGTACTGAAAGAGATAGCAAAGCTTTGAGCCTTGAAAACCAAACTTCTAGGCGCGCTCCCCCTTAGCGAGGGGTCGGCGGATACATAGCTGTTATAATCATATCAATGATCAGCGATCACGAAATTTCAAGATTTTCAGACGTTGCGTGGCCTGTTATATTCCAAATCGTGGCTGATGGTGCTGACACATCTCTCCAATCATGACACAAAAGATTGGCTCAATTTAGCAAGAGGTCATGTTGCCAATGGTTTATGGTGTTTTGTGGTGTTCCTGGTTTCAGAAAGTCTGTTTTACACATATTTACACTGAACAACTTATTTTTGAGTGCTCCCTTTATTATGTATGCTTCAAATTCATCAAACACTTCGAGTCAAGTACTCTTATCCCAGCTAGCACTTCCATCATGGTAGGAGGTTTGGAAACCAACAGCAAAAGCAACGAGAGTGCACATCATGTCCTCATACGGAGAAAATTGTGGAATGCCTTGTAACCACCGTCGATTCAAAAAACACAGAAAAACCGATGTTTGGAGATGGTCAGTCTCATGAAATTGGTAGAAGCCTGAGGGACGAAACGACGCATTTTGACGACAAGCAATTGTATGTGCTTTTTTTCGGACACAAAGTCAGCAGATACACAGATATTTTTGTGCCTTTTGGGTAGTGGCAGAGATTGTCTAAACATTTTAATTCGGAGATGCTTTTTTCCAAGACCTCATCTTTTTACATGTTGCAGTTTCTATCCTGTGACATGACATGACATGTCCAGCAAGCCGAGGAGCAGGTCTCTCTGGCCAGCAACCTACTCTTCCACCCTTTCTGGATGAAATCCCAGAGTTCCAGGTCCACGGGACCAAACGAAAAGTCAAACGGACCATCAACTCCAGACTTGCCCTCCGTTTTTTTTTGGATCAAAACCTTGGGTTGATTGTTTTATACAAGGGTTGTACAGTTTTTATGATGTAGAGGATTCATTTCATGGGATTTCTACATGAAATAAGCCATGAAGAAAAAAGTGGTGTGTCATTTTGCCAACGTATTTTCACGTTGCATAGCTCTCAAACAAAGGCGTGGAGTAGTTAACAGTTGGGATTCTTAAGACCCTCCCCCGACAAAAGATTCAGAAATTCACAAGAAAAAATCTGGTGTTTTTTTTGGGGGGGTTGGTGGTGGTGGAAAAATTCTTCCGTAATTTTGGATCGATGTGATTTTGCTTCCATTTAAGGCTTGTTGCAAACAGCCAGATGAGGTTTGTGACTAGTTGACCCTGGTGATTTGCAATTTTTTTTTGGGATGAAATCTTACCCCAGTATTTGTAGAGGTTATTTCATAAGCCAGTATAAGGATCCCTATGAACCAATCAGTGCTAATGGAATGTCATAAGGGTTTTGAATTGTTGCTTAGATGGTTGTTTCCTGATCAGGATGATGGGTATCCACAACAGAAAGCTCGCAGCTTCAACGAAACTCGACTGCACTTTACGGTTTCTGTCATTTCTCATGTGGACAGTTGTTGATTTGTTGATTGAAGCCGAAGTTTTAAGGATTTTAATGCCTGATTTTTTAGTGGGCTTCGAAAGGCACAGAGTTTTTCTACACTCCAATTGAAGGTGTTTTTGAAATCCCATACAGTGAACCTTTGTCCTATGGATGGACAACTTTTCATCTGATGAGGAAGTTGTGCAGTTGAGAGATGACAAGCTCTTTCAACGTTTGGAGGAGAGAGATTCTGAGCAGACCAGTTGACCCTGGTTACAGTATATTTGCTGTATATAGGGGATGTTTCATCCTACCCAGTTATATGGAGATTATAGTAAGTCATTAAAAGGATCCATTCTGAACCAATCAGTATCATGGAATGTAATGAGGTTTTTTTTCAGCGTTGCTCAGATGAGATAGTTGATTTATATTTATTTTTTTGAATGAGAGTTGTTTTTTTGGTCTAGCTGGTGCTTAATGGAGAGCAAATGAGCTTTTGGGACTGCCATTTTCCCTACTTGCACCAGCAAGTTGATAATCATTTTCTTAGGGATTTTGGGGATTTCATGGGTTTGGTGTCATGATGAGATCTTTTTTTCAATTTTGAAAGGCTAAGGTGGTCAGAGACCACAACGCCTGTTCAATGCTTCCTGACTGCAACGTTTTTCTCAAATGCCTATGTTTCAAAATTTAGAACCCCAAACAATTTCACTTGAAAATGTATCATTTTAGTCGGACATTGATGGATTTAGGTGCACTAAGTTAAACTTAACTATCTGAGAATGACAGGTAGATGATGATTGCCTTGGAACACCTTAGTGAAAAAAAAGTCATGACTTTTTTTGGGTTCGCAGGAATGGCTCCAGAAACTGGAGGCGGCTTGGTTTGTTGAGCTTAAAACAGACAAGCCACCATGCATTTCTTCGTGATGTGTCCGTGATATGACCTTGATATATATATATATATATAGACTGCCGGCTTGGAATCGGAGATTTTTGGAAAATCTTCCCATCCACGATACCATTGAACTCCACGTGAGGCAGTGATGATAAGGCCTGTGAGCCCACACAATAAGAGTGTCAGTTACCTCAGTTTTTCAGGGGTGGGTCACTGCTTGGATTTCCCAAAATCCGTCTCTCTCCAACAAAAAGCAGAGTTTTGAGCCACTGCCAACTTCTCGAAAGAAGAATTTGATTGCTTCATTGATTCATTCATTGATTGATTTCACCGTTTGATTTCGCTTCTGTCCGCTTGGGAGAAACAGATGCCTTTGACAGGTAGAAAGTTGGATGTCAGAAGATCAGACGGAAGAGAAGGTGCGAGCTGACAAAACCACCTGGTTTGTGGGCTTTATGGATCTTGGAAAACCTTTGAAGAACGAGACATTAGACTACTAGACTGAACCAAAACTCTTCTGATTCTTAGTGAGGTGTTGAAAGGTTTTGCAAAAGCAACTTTTTTTGAAACTACTTTAAAGGGTTTAGCTAGCCAAGTTTCTTTTTCGTTTTTAAAGAAGTCGGAGGCCTTTTTTTTCGCTTCCATCCAGGCACATCGAGCCTCCGTGATTGTGCGGGAATTAGAGGCCCAGCGGAAACAAGTAATTTTGGGCGTTATTTTGGGCACACAAAAAAGGGCAAACAACGGCGGGGTTGGGGGGGTTTATAGTGTTCAAACATTGAAAGGTTTCGCTTTTTGCAAGCTTGGGAGACCCACTTTTTACAGCTGAAGTTGTTGACTCGTTTGCTCAACCTGTATGTTTTTCTTGCCATTTACTTCCATTGTTTCGGTGGTTCAGTGGTTTACAATTGGTTTCCATGTGTCACAAGTCCATCCTTTGGTACTGGGCCTGACGACAACCCATGAAAATTGGGCTACTTGCCAGGTGGTAGATATGAATAAACATATTATTCATATTTGTAAATGTATACATTTTATCTATAACCATAAATACGTATCAAATATGTAAATGTATACGTATGAATAAGTCCAATACACATATCATTTCATATCTATTTTCCAGGCACCGGCCATACTTCGCATTTCAGCAGAAGTTTTCGCGGTAAGAAACAGTTGTGAGTTGAGAGTCGAAAGCTGTATCTCCTTCTCCTACTGTTGATGGTTCAGAAATCTGACTAACCAGTTGATATGGTAAATCTCCCATTGTTTACAGGGTTTTAGCACCATCCGAGGTGGTTGTTTGGGATTTCTTCCATCAACAGTATGTTTGTCAATCTCCCCTTCAAGGATAAGGGCAAGAGAACATCTGCCGCAGTCTCAGCTGATACATCACCTGATCAAGATGAAGAAAAGCAGTCTGCAATAACACTCAGTTTTCAATCATCCTCACCGTTTCTGTTTGTGCGAAATTGATTTTTATTTGTGGGGAAACGGTCAGAAGAGAAGAGCCAGGGTTGAACCATCTTTTTTTTGCATGCATCCAAACAGAATGAATGAACTCACCGCAAGAATATCCCACCAGGAACTGCCTTCACACGTTGGTGTCACCAGAATGCTTCATGAGGTCAACTCTAAAACTGCACGGAAGGAAGATGTCAAGGCAGAATTTCGACATGACTTTTTGTGACATGAATTGATGAAAGGTCAATTCATGTCATACATGTTCCTGTGAACAAAATTGATGAAAGGCAATATCATGAACCAAAAATTTCCCCGTTGTTATCACATAACTTTCGAAAATCACAATACTGATATCCATACTGATTGTTTTTTTTCAGATATTTTGTTCGGGGGTTAATCGAAGGGCGAAACCCACCGGACCCAACTCGAAGAACTTCTCGGCCTTTCGGCCGGCAGACCTTGGTGAATGACCACCGTGAGTTACGAGTGGCGCTCGGTCAAACGGAGGCGCCAAAGATGCAATGCGATGAAATGCTGGGACATTTTCGCCGGATACCCTCCGGCAAACTCACATAACCCATGGAAAATCCACGATTTCTTTCCTTGTAAATACCATCAACATACAGGATTTTCCATGGCTGCACTAGTTTACCGGAGGGTACGTTTTTGGTACACTTTTAAGGATTTACCTTTCTCAGGAAACGCACCAATCAAAAATCCACTGTGAATGACGACATCTTCTTGCAGCGGATCTGCACAGGGGTTAAGTTTTCAGGGGTCATCCAAGCAGCAAATGCATGGTGATTTGATGAATGATTTCCCTGGAAAAATCATGCTATGTTTGACTTGGTGTCATATTAATGACCACTGGTTTCGCAATTGGAGAAACTAACTAGTTGGGAATGGTTGGCTTTTGCTCATAGTTTCAGGGCGCTGACAGAGAACATCCATCGTTGAGGTGCAGATGGGGCGGAAAAAAGAATGAAGTGCCGCTTCGCTGATAGCCTCGAAGTTGTTTGGTAAATGAAAGGCACCAGAAAGTTTCTCCAGAAAGAGCCAAAGCCCTGCTACATTTACACAAATCTGTATACTACAAGTACAGATGAGACAGTCGGTTTTTTTTGTTTGGTTGAGCAATGGCTAGGAATTGTATGCATCGAATACAGTTTGACTGAAGGTTTTTTATTTTCCAAAAAAAATCGCAGATGTTTTGGTTGCTGTTATGTTCATTCGTTAAACCCCAAGTAAAAGTGTCGAAAACGTTCGTGTATCCCTGTGGTGTTGGGTAATACCTGGATGGAACATATCTCAGGCAACGTCTCCTGCGTTTTATTAGCAAGAAATTGTGTGGTGCCCAAGGGTTCTGTGGATCTGATTCTAACTCGCCCCGATTTAGTTTACGGAGTTTTTTTTTGAATGTAGAAGCAACAACTACAACACTCTGTCTGTGGTAAAGTAACTAAGCGAGTTTTGAGTTTATCCGTTTATCTGATACTCTTCAATAGTAGAGTTATACATTTGCAAATGGTACAGTTTCAAAATTGCAAAAAGGGTTACCCCCCTGAAAACCTAACATACCCTTTTCCAGAGGACATGTTCATTTTCAGCAGGGGCCCAGTTCACCAAAGTGTCCAAAAAGCTTCCCAGGAACTTTTCGAACGAGCCAGATGAGGGACTGTCCCCCGCTTCATATGAGGTCAAGGAGCGGGTCCCTGTTAAAGTCTATAAAGTTGTGGGGTATGTGTGTTTGAGTGAACGTTTTGAAAACCGTTTCATGATACCAATCAAACAAACATCAAAAAAGGCATGTTTATTTTTTTAATTAATGTTTTCTTTAAAAGGTCCGATCAAAAAGTCTCGTTTTTTTTCAGCTTTTTTTTTCTGGATACCAGCCTAACGGCATTTACCACCATTGCGCTACCAACTCCGGCTCCTCCGAATGCGAGGAAGTGGAGTTGACCAAGTTTCAACAGTTCATGGACAAGTTGGTGAATGCCTGGACGTCACTTTTGAAGCAGCAAGTGGCTGATGCGATCGAAAAGACATCGGTACAATTAAAAGCTCCATGATTCTTTTTAGATGAAGACATCAGTGGAGAAATCAGCGGAGAAATCAAAACAGGTTTCGGATCAACAGGTACTGTTTCTCAACAATTAGCGATAAATCTGATAGAACTAAGACATGGTTTAGTTTCTAAGCCAATGGTATCGAAACCGTCCTGTTTTTTGGCAACCCGAGTTTCGGGAGGGTTGAAACCGGTGACTTTCAGAGTCGGTCCAACGTCGATTTCGATCAAAAAATGCGTCGAGGTTTGAAGCATTCTTCGCCCTTGTGCCATGTTCTCAGTTGGATTCGTAGACTGGATGGTAACCACGGATCTCTTCTTGGTAACCACGGACTAATTAGATGTTGCAATTTGGGCAGGTCAATTTTTCCATCAAAACCTGAGCCTAGCCCGGATTCGGGGCTTTTTTTGGGCCAAACGGGTCCTGAAAATCGAATCCAAATGTTGGAGTCGAGGATCATGACCAATTCCGTGGTCATCGCAGTGCAAGTGGAAGAATTGGCGAAAGATCCAGGTACAAGTCGATGGGACCTGGGACCTTTGGGAGATGAAACATATACGGCGCCTGGAAGTTTTAACAGCAATAGCCCCTGAACATGTACCAAACCCCAAAAGGAAGCCGGATCGGATCTTCCAAACATCAGGGCCTTCAGGGGCGAACTTCGGGGGTGTACCAAGTAGGAAAAATCATGGAATTGGAAGGACGACTGCAATTTTGCATGGACACACCCATCCCTAGACTTCCAATCAGCATTTCAGCATCCACAACTTTCCACTGCTCCAGATTTGGTTGGCAGGTGCACCTACCAGTGAATTGTCGTTCTTCATAAACTCCATCTATACCTTCTTGTTCCTTTGGGCTCTGATTTTTGTTGCGGCCGCCGTGCGGATTTAAAAAAAAACATCTCGATGTTTCATCAGGCGACCATGATGTTTCATCGTGACATCTACATGGTACCCGAAAAAGCCAACCAGTTTGAAATTGGTTGTGTTAAATTGGATATTTCCAAATCTCCAACCTATGGGAGTTGTTTCCACTCACTGGTTTTCATCCATGGGGAAAATTAACTGATTCGACTTGAAGTTCCAGGTAGTGACGGTGGGGCCTTTTTCCCCGGTTTAAATTTGGCCATTTTTTGGAACCCTTCGAAAGAGCTGCCTTAGATCGATAGGTGATTTTTCAGCTCCACGATTTGGCCTGGCCGTAGCTATCAGCAGAAAACCGTCTTCCGTTTTGTTTGGAAAATCGATTCGAACGACAGTGAAAATTCATAGATTTGATTGGATTTGCTTCCCCAGGAGAGTTGATAGTCAGAAAAGTCAATTTTCATTTGGAGAAGACTCAAAAAATGATAGAGACATTGAAAAACACAGTTTTTCCTCATCTCACAGATTCAAAGTTTAGAGCAGTAAGTTGCAATTCCTAGCAATGAGAAGTGAAAATCCAGGCACTGGCAAATTCCTTTGCCAATGTTTCAAGATTTTCCAGCAGATGGATCAACTTTCTCGACCCCAAAAAGAACACATCAATGGCATCCATCCATCCATCCGTATTTTTTTTGGCACTTTCAATGACTGTCTTTGAAGTTAGGACTTGAAAACCGCAAGCATTTTTCTGGTTTATGTGAACGTCCAACCAAGTATGATTTTAATAATTTTAATGCGTTTTTGTTCTTGTAACTTGATTCTTCGTTTCAGGAAAAAAAGCTCGTTTGATTCCATGGGAAATTACCCGGGACCTTGAAACTAACAGCACGGGAAAACACCAGAAAATGGATGGTTGGAAGTTGGAAGATAGCAATCATATTCTTTTGGCAGTGCTCAGTGAGGATGATATGCCGCCTTCTCAAGGCTTCTTGGTTCGAGGTTCCCCAATATAGCCATGATTGGCCAGAAGGTTTTCCTACGATTGAGGAATAGCCATGGTGAAGCAGTTTGCCTAAGTGGCTGGATCGTAGAAGAGGTTGGTAGAGAAGTCGTTGTGGCTTGTCATCCATCGAAGTTAGAATCAGTTAGCAACTTTGTGATTCGCGAAGGTGGCGAAGGCCAGCCTTCCATTGGCTATATTAGGGTTCCTGGAGAAGCAGTCAGCTCGGTGGTTCCTGCTGGCTGGAGTGAAAAGGTGGGCAAGCAGGTTCCCTCACTTCGTGCTAGTTTGGGATTATGGTTCACAGGGGAAGAGCCCAGCATGGAAAGCAGCGAGGCGGAGCCTCTCAAAGTCAGTTCTACGAAGAAGCCAGCTCCTGCCGCCAGTTCAATGAAGAATCCCCTAGTAGCAGGACTTCTAGGCATGGAGCAGGATTTGTTCGAAGAGTCTGGCAGAGGCAGTGTTGGGTCGGAGTCGGGCGAAGAGGTAGCCCAGTCTGTTCCGCAGAGGAGGTTGGCAAATGGCATTCTCCCTCCAGGGGGCACCGTGCCGAGGACCACCAGCAAGCCCAACAAGTCCACCAAAGCTGGCGTGGAAGGAGACCTCTTAAAGGCCTTGACGGCAAGTTTGTTGGGAGGAGAAGGCAGGAGCGGCCCATCAACCCCCGATCCTTGGTGATGTTGAAGATGCTGGAGAAAATGGAAAAGGACGACAAGAAGAAGAAGGATGTGAGAGAAGACAGCTGGGATCCCCATGGTGGCTCAGGTTCAGAAAGCGACGAAGAGATGGCTGGACATCGCACAGGCGGGATGAAGGCCATGAACAGCTTGCACAAGATGCAGTCCCGAGTGCACAGTCATCCTCGCCGCATTTGCACAGCTTTCGAAGAGGAGGCTGCCATGGACTTGGGAGTCATTCCAGGTCAAGCCTGGACTTTGAAGGATTGGTTGAAGCGTCACCAGTGGGGTCGTTTCAAAGGACTGTTTCGGTGTGCTGTCATGGATGTGAGTGCCTACGAGCAATTGAGGGCAGGCAACCCGGAGGTTGCAGCTGCACAGTTGGCACAAAACATAAAAGCCAAAGTCCAAGCCGTCCTGGACGGCGGGGACTGGCAAGCAGCATGGTTGCTGACAGGCCTGAGCGACCCAATGGGTCGCAGAGAGTTCGGAGGATCCAAAGCCGAGATGTCGGTCGTCAGCGGCTACTTGAGTGCCCTCAACAAGCTCAAGAAACAAGTCCGCGAAGCGGAAGGAGGAGGAACCAATGCCGAGGACGACGAGGCCGACAGCTCCACGAAAACCAAGAAGTGAGGTCACCCCGGGGCACGGGTGGCATGCATGATTCGAATCCATTGACATCTCCTTTTTTGCTCGGGGCCAACACTCGGTTCCGCAGATTTTACCGCTGGCTTGTCAAAGCCAATGCCCATGGTCATCTACGCCCGCGGGGGTGTATGGAAGATTCGGTTGGCCAACTTTTCCCATGTGCTCTACCTTATCCTGAAGCTCTGCAAGCTAAGGGGTGCTGGAAGAAGTCATCAGATGGAGCTAGACTGCTTTTTGCCAAGGAGTGGGTGAACCTACTCTTTGCTTGGGGTAACTATGTTTCTCTGGGGCTTCCGGAGGCTGAGGGGAGCTATGAGCCGCAGGTGGGGTTCTGTGCTTGGAATACGGCCAGGCATTGTGCAGAGCATCTACTGGGCGAGGTTTTGGTCTTCACGGATGAAGATTTAATTCGTGGAAAGACTGACTTGGACAAGGGTCGTGCATTGCTGGAGGAGTTTCTGTCTAGCATGCCCTCTTTGAAGACGGGTTACGTCTATCCTGATAGCAACCTTTTGCAAGCCTCTACAACAGTGGCTATGGATGTTGATCCATCTCGAATTGGGATCCCTGATGAAGCAGGCATGGTGGATCCTTTGCATGTTCTTCCGCCTGAACGTCAAGCTGTCTATCGTGATTTGTCTCGTCTGCAGAGCCCTGTGGATGAATGGGGAGTTTTGCCAGCTGCCTGTCATAGAGTGCCTGAAGAGAGAGAAGACGCCTTGGTTGAAAGACTGTTGAAGAGCCGTATGGTAGAACTGGTGCCAGAAGAGCACTTGCCACATGACAAGCACGGTGGTCTGTTGGTAGGAGGCCTTTTTGCTGTAGGCAAGAACGAAAGTGAGGATCGTTTAATTTATGATCGTAGACCCCAAAATGCTATTTCACGACGTTTGAAGTGGGCTCAGCTACCGGCTGGGGCTTGTTATACCAAGATGTTACTGGAACCCCATCAGTATCTCCGTGGGAGTGGTGATGACCTTCGCAACTTCTACTATTGTTTATCATTGCCAGATAATTTTGTCCACAATAATGCGGTTGGTCGCAGAGTCAACCCTCGTATTGTAGCAGACCAGGGACTGGACCCTACAGTCGCTCATAGAATGTGTTTTAGAGTGCTTGGCATGGGCGATAGTAACGCTTGTGACTTGGCCCAGGGGACACACGAAGCTGTGTTGAAAGCAGGGGGCCTCCTTGAAGCTGAACAGTTGTTGAGATATGGTTTCCCCCCTCCTCGGTCAAAAACCTGGCAGGGTTGTTACTTAGATGATTTACTTATCACCCAAGTTTGTGATTTGCCTGTTGGAGTTGATGCATCAAAAGTTCAGAAATTTCCGGAGAGCCGTGCTTGTGACCCTGACGTCAAGTTGGTGTTGGCTGCAGAAGAAGCTTACCGTAAAGTTGGCTTGAAAAGAGCGGAGCACAAAGCGTTCAGACAAGAGATCTTTTTCAAAGCGTGGGGGGCTGAAATTGATGGCCAAGCTGGCACTGCCGCCGCTCCTTTGAAACTGAGAAGACAGACTTGGAAGTTGATACAGATGGTTTTAAAGGGTGGTTGGTGTGGCAAACATATACTTCAACAACTTATGGGATATGTCGGTTTTGCTTTTCAATACAGACGTGAGTTGTATTCATTGGCGCACCACATTTACAAATACATTGATGGGTTGCAGGATGGAGTTTGGTATAAGCTACCCCCTCAAGTATGCGATGAATTGAGGAGCATCGCTCTACACCTCCCGACCGCACAGTGGAGAATGAGGAGATCCATATCAAAATCCCTTTTAGCAACAGATGCTACCCCAACTTCCGGAGGTTCAACAAGGGCTAGGATTTCAAAGAAATTGGCACGGACTTTGTTTGATTGGTCGGTGGTTCGCGGTAGTGATGTTTGTTTGGATACTCAAACCGTTTGTGGTGAGGAGGTGGTTACCCGGGAACTGGAGAGGCATGTTGACAAGGTGAATGACTTAGGAGATTGCTTGCATTGGAAGGTTACAGGTTCATATGAGTTCCGGAGGACTTCACATGTTAATCTGCAGGAATTGCGTGCGATAAAGGTTGAACTTAACAAGATGGGGCGTGCAGGAACTCCCATACATCAGGTTCAACCTTTGCTGTGCGACTCGCAGGTGTGCTGCGCGGTGTTGAGTAAGGGGAGGTCGTCATCGTACAAGTTGAATGGTATCCTCAGATCTATGCTGCCGACTATGCTGGTTTTGGATGTTTGCTTTGCTGCCAACTGGATAGGGACAAAACACAACCCTGCGGACCACCCTAGTAGAGGTGCTCCTTTACCCCCTCCATTACCTCCTCCAAAATGGTTTGGCGAAGTTGATATGAAGGAGCCGGTATTTACAGGTTGGGAAATTTTCGCGGGTTCAGCCAGGTTGACAAAAGCTCACAATCGGCATGGGTTCCGGATGAGGTCTCCGGTGGATGTACTCTATCAACGGGACGCTTTTGACCCAGAAATTGAAAAGGCTATTCGTCGTGGTGAAGTTAATTGGTTATGGTTGGCCCCTCCCTGCAAAAGCTTCAGTGCGTTGCGGAATCTCGATAAAGGTGGCCCACTACGACCTCGTGGGAAACCACAAGGGGATTCAAGTAACCCGGAGGTGCAACTAGGAAATCGTCTATGGGAACGTGCCATTTACTTGGCCAAGCTTGTTAGTAGTTATGGTGGCTACGTTACAATTGAACACCCCCTCAACAGCAAAGCTTGGCAACTTCCCTCCACGCGGAAGCTGGCTACTGGCGGCGGTTTTTGGTATTTACAGGCTGATTGGTGTGCGTACCATACAGGCAGATCTCAACCTAATAAAAAGCCCACCAAGTTCTTAACTTCGATGCCTTGGCTCGCAGATGCATGTAAAACATGTCCCAAGAACCATACTCATGGGAAGCCACTTAGAGGAGAACGTGCATCAAAAGCAGCAGCATACCCTTGGAAATTTTGCAGGGCTTTAGCCTCTAGTCTGGAAAGGTGGAAGGATGGTCAGGCTGAAGTATGCAGGGCTGTCCCTGCCATATAGGAGGAGCTTGTATGATGCTTGGGATTGGTTGGTGCATGAAGGAAAGCATTTGGGTGGTATCCCCTCATCTGGTTCCTCTGCGCTGGTTTGGGACCGTTTCCTGGAGCAGGTAGTGCAAAGGTGCTTTGAGCAAGGTGGTAGTTTACAACAGGTGGTTTTAGGTGTACTTGCAGTTCAACGGCGAAAGAGAATATCAGGGTCTTTGTTGGCAGGGACGTGGCAGGCAATCAGAGGGTGGAAAGCAATAGCCCCATCAAGACCTCGTACTCCCATCACACGTCATCTTTTGGAAGCATTGGTACTAGCTGCATTGAGTAAAGGGTACTTAGAACATGGCAGTGCTCGACAAAGATGGTGGTCGGCGGCTTTGGGTTTTTGGTTGGGGTTTGAATGCTTGCTGAGACCAGGAGAGGTACTAGGCTTGCGAGTGTGTGATGTAGTGGTTCCGGAAGAAACGCTTGCTGGTCCAGACGCTGGTATCGTCCTTGTCCTGCAGACGCCCAAGACCCGACGGGTATGGCGGAAGCAATTCGTAATTAGTCATGGAAGTGAATTCAATAGCTGGTTGATATGGTGGTTAGCCGGTCGGACGGCGAAGCAGAGAGTTTTTACTTTGAGCATGTCCAGTTGGAGAAACATGTTAATGCAGCTCTGTCACGAAATGAGAGTGACCAACATGAGGATCACTCTAGGATCACTTCGAGCTGGTGGAGCTACATGGCAGTTTCGTGAGTACTCTAATTTAGGACGGTTGCAATTTTATGGCCGTTGGAAAACCCTAGCTTCTTTGGAACATTATCTCCATGAAGCTATGGCCTGTTTTGCCACAACAAGAGTCCCAGAGGAAGCAGTGAAGATAGTGAGCACGCTGCGGCAATTCATCAGGTTCCTTCGCGGCCCTCCAGCCGTATCGGTTCAACGTTTGTTGCTTTGACTTTCCATGGCTCGTGGGGCTATTGCCGAAGCATTGCGAAGTCTTGCTAAGGCATTAGACCAAATCGAGGCAGAAGAGGCAGCAGATTGTTGGGAGGTTGTATCAAGAGAAGAGGCTGGTGTTGACAAAGGCGCTTGTGTTGAGGGAAAGGAGCAAACAGCTTCGTCAGGTCAGGATAGTGGAGAGCTAGCTACTGGTAGCTTGGTGGCCTACAAGATCGACATCCGACACTACGTGGTCTTGGCCCAACCCGAGTATCCTCAAGATTTAGGCTATTGGTCAGGTCCTGCAGCTACAACATGGCGCCGCATCGAGTCCAAGCTGCGGAATCAAAGGTTGGCAGGATCGAGGGCTCGGTTGCGAAGGGTGGACTCGAAGGCTCAGGCCTTGGACTTGTGGAAGCAAGCCCACCCCGGCAGAGAGATGCCGATCCATCTGATGTAGGAAGTCAATCGGGGCCTTGTGCCTCCTTGCTGGACATGGTATCGGTTGCTTTGAGGGAGCTCGGCTCTCGCACCATTCGAGGTGGGGAGAGAAGTGGAGAAGCAATCAGTGCAGCGCTTGATGATGAGGAATTCAGAAAAAGAGCCATGCGGTGGAGGCCCACCAATGAGAACAAAAAGACGGTATCTACTTTGGCCAAGTTGACTGATGCAGTATTATCCTTGAAACCTAGTATCAAAGAAAAGTTTGCGGAAAGTGGTGTTAGGAACGAAGGAGCCGCATCCTCAGAAAGTCAACGGCTTCCGCCTGTAGTTGACCCTCTGCCCTTTTCGGGTTCGGATGAAGCAAGGCTTAGGAAACCTTCTAGCGCGTCATCAATGGTATGGAGCCTAATGATGCGAATGGTGGCTAAGAGATGGGTGACTTTGCTGGTCGTCTTGGTTTGCTTGCTTTTCCCTCGATTGGTGGCTGTGGTCATTGTGGCTTTCCTGAGGCTGGTGCTGCGATTGCTGTTCATCATCTTCTCACGATTGCTGGCTGAAGTTTGGTCAGAGGTTCAGCACTTGATGGTTCAAGTAGTGCTGGCCTCCAACTCGTTCGAGGATTATCTGATTTCCAGCTTAGAGGGATTGGACAGGCCACATTGGCATGTACCAGTTCCACAGCCAGTACCTACGACTCCTGCACCACAGACTTCCTTGGTGGGAGGAGCTCATGGAGGGGCTCCTTTCCCTCCCTGGGCCCCCCCTTGGTTGCCCCTTTCCATTTTCGCTTTGGCTGCTGCTCTCCTTCGCCGCCCTGCTGGTCCAGGTGGTGTGGGTTGAGTTTTTGGCTGGCCAGCTGCTCGTTTGATAGCTGCGTGAGAAGTGACTGGTGACTTTGCAATGGAGTTGCCTTGGTGCTTAGTCGTTTTCTTTGAGAAGTGACTGGTGACTTTGCAATGGATTTGACTTGGTCCTCAGTCGTTTTCTTTGAGAAGTGACTGGCAACTTGCAATGGTTTTGCTTAGTGCTCCGTCGTTTACTTTGAGATGTGACTGGAAACTTTGCAATGAATTTGGTTTGGTGCTCAGTCATTTTCTCTTATGCAGCTGATGACAACGTGCATGAGTTTTTTGTTTGTGACACTATGAGCTGCTGAATAGAAGCAGTCTTTGTGGGCCGGAGCCCTAACTCTTGAAGCTCGGTTGGCATGAAAGGTGAAACAGGCGCCCTGCTGCTGTGAGATCAGTTGAAACAGCTGAAAAAGAATAGCAATCATATTCTTTTGGCAGTGCTCAGTGAGGATGATATGCCGCCTTCTCAAGGCTTCTCCACCGGCTGGCCAGCTGCTCGTTTGATAGCTGCGTGAGAAGTGACTGGTGACTTTGCAATGGAGTTGCCTTGGTGCTTAGCCGTTTTCTTTGAGAAGTGACTGGTGACTTTGCAATGGATTTGACTTGGTCCTCAGTCGTTTTCTTTGAGAAGTGACTGGCAACTTGCAATGGTTTTGCTTAGTGCTCCGTCGTTTACTTTGAGATGTGACTGGAAACTTTGCAATGAATTTGGTTTGGTGCTCAGTCATTTTCTCTTATGCAGCTGATGACAACGTGCATGAGTTTTTTGTTTGTGACACTATGAGCTGCTGAATAGAAGCAGTCTTTGTGGGCCGGAGCCCTAACTCTTGAAGCTCGGTTGGCATGAAAGGTGAAACAGGTGCCCTGCTGCTGTGAGATCAGTTGAAACAGCTGAAAAAGAATGATTTTTCCTTTTGGCGAGGCCTATTTTCACGGGCTATGTTCATAGGGATCCTTACAATGGTTTATGAAATGATCCCTATATAACTGGGTAGGATGTCATCCCCTACATATTCTAAACTAAACAACCAGGGGCCCTTTTCAATCGACTTGAGGTTCTCCCTGGAGTTATTGCTACGTATCATTGCCCGTGGATTGTCCATGTTTTGTGGGCCAGATGCTTTTGCTGCATGAAATCAACTTGTAGAATTGTAAACTGGTCCTGGAAAACACAAGAACCTCTACTTAGTAAACCACGTAAACGCAAGGATTTTTCTGCCCTAAGTCCAAAAGGTCGTGACCCAAGATGGCGTTCATGATTGGAAACATCTGTTTTTTTTCCCTGTCGATGCACCAAACCATAACTTGCACCGAAAAAAGTGAGTCAAGTGTCCTGACAACCTTGACACCTACATCCATGTTTTTTCCAATTTTTTCCGACCCCTTCCAACTGTCTGGTTATTGGGGACTCCCAAACTGGAAGGGAGCCTGACAGAAATACATTTTTGAATCCTTGAGGAATGGGCTTGGTACATCTTGGATGTGGTTGTAGCGACTTGGCCTGAAATTTTTGCAAAAACAGAACTTGACAGTTTGAAAAGGATATGATATGATATGATATGATATGATATGATTGAAAATAGGTATACATATAAATGTGCATGCGTAATTGAATGAATATGACAATGAATATACACATATTTACACAGTGTGAATCGTCAGAAATTGAGAATCATGGACGAGTGAACTTTCTTCGCTGAAAGGTATCGTCGAGTCTTTTCGAGTTTGTCTTGGAATTGGCACTACACCAGGCGACGTCATTGGTCTGTTTGTTTTGTTGAGTTTTTGAGTTGAAGGTAGTGTTTTGTGGTCAAACATGGTCAAACTGGTGGTGAATTTTAAAAGCAGGTTTCATCAACTTCCAGCAATTTGTTTTCATTAATTCGCTGCTTCAGCCAGGAAATTGGCAAGTTTTGTTAAGACGGTACTGTAAACGTTGGCAATTCTCCGGTCAGTTTTGGCTATGTCAAGGAACATTAAACGTCGTTTTGGAGTTCTGTGGTTTTGTAGGGTGGATCCTTTGAGAAGGGGAAGAATCTAAGATAACACGTCTTGCTACCCTCCCTGAAACTAGCAGTTCGTGCCTGAAAATAGATGGTTGGAAGATGACATTCCTTTTGGGAAGGCCTATTTTCAGGGGCGAGTTGTAATTTTGGGCGGTGTAACATGTCTTGTAAATTTGTGGTATTTTGAGGATTCACCATTTAGAAAGGCACACGCATGAGGATACTTGTTTTTGTGACACGTTCGATTCCTACAAAAATACAACTGGCCTAGAAATTCTCTCGCATGAGATCAAAAATTCCTGCATCACTGCATCACAGTTCTTTTTAGCTGATGTGAGAGGATTTGAAAGAACACCGTTTTTTTGTTTAAAGAAACCGCGCGCCAGTCGGGTGAAAACACCACCAACGTCTTCACCAACATGCGCTTGCTGCGTATCCTACGGATCGGTCGAATCACACGAGCCATTCGCGTCGTGAGGACTTTCGGTTGAGTCGTTTGGGGAATCAGGAGTTGTTGATCGAAATGTCGTTTCGAGTTGACGGTTGAAATTTTTTCACATTTCTTTTTCATGAAATTTTTGATGGTCATGATATGTCCCCACAAAATGGAAGATTGAAAGTGGGGGGTATGTTGGTTCATGATTTTTTTCTCCCATGGATGCTGTCTGTTTTCTTTGTTGGGCTGCATGGGATAGGCCTGTTTAACTTGAGCGTCCGAAAAAAACATCCATGAAGCGACCCTCTTGAGGGTGAAATGATTGCTTCACCCTAGGAAACCGCGGTGGGGAAAGGCGGTGCAATTAACCAGAACACACCTGAAAATAGGCCACAACCCAAAAGGAAAAGGATAGTTTTCCAATTTCCAAGCATCAATTCTCTTAACGGCGTTTGCCAATTTGCTGTTCGTTTCAGGGAGGGTAGCCTTTAGTGTTTTTATGTTTTTTTCACTGAACATCAAAAAACTAAACAGAAAAAACAGTGCATTCCACAGACGTCGGATCTGTCGACTTCAGGTTGGTGAAGTTTATCCGCTCTCTTCGAGCCTTGCTCTATCAGATTGGCAATACCCTGAGGGTCATGGCAGCTCGGTTTCATGAAGTCGAGATCTCATCCATGGGCCGTGTTTTCTGCACAAAGAAGCACTCTAAGTTTATATACTCCAAACGGGACGAAATATTTTTTTTGAGGATTGTCAGTGACATGTCCTTCTCACATACTGTCTGTTCTTTTTTCAGAGTGGCAACCGTTTGTTACTCATATTTGCCACCCTCAATGCATTTTTGAGACCGTGTGATTAACTGAAAGTGCATGTTGCAACCTTGCTATTGTAAACATGTCCATTAGGTGGAAAGCATGTGGCACTTGCGTCAGGTGATTCAGTTGAAGTTTTGTTTGAATTCAAATGATCTTTTGGGACACCAAAGAGCGAGACAAACACAAATGACCACTGCCAAACAAAAGTCAAACAGCTGTAAACGGAACTGTTTGGTTCCTGTGTATCATTTTTTTTTGTATTAAAAACATCGCAGCCAATGGTTTGGGGCCCGGTGGTTTGGGGCTTGTTTCGGGAATTTTCCTTTGTGAAAGCACCGAAAAACCCAAACCACTTAACCATTGGTTGAAAATCCTCAGGTTTGGTCTGTCGTTCTTTTGGCACTGATCATCTTCTTGTCGCTTGGCACGGCGGGTCACGGTTGGCACGGTAGCTTCAAACTCAGATGCCGAAGAACCACAAAGAACCAAATGACTGGCTACAGTATGCGATCTGTTCGATTCGAAATACCAGGTAGATTTGGACACATCAATCATTCGGGATATTTCTGCATGAATTTGAGATGCTTTCAAATCAAGCAGCTCGAAGCTGTTTTTTTCCATGAAAAGTCATCCTGACATCGCCAGATTTGGTCTCATCTTCACTGACATCGCCAGCGAATATCTTGCAAGAGACCCTAGTGAGATCTCTCAAGTCCGCGCAGGTCGGTCGTTTGGAAAAATGTCGTGTGGTTTTGTCGATGTCGAACCTGGAACCTGTAACCTTCCTGTTAAAAGAAGCAGGGGAAGCAACCCTATCTGTCGACCCTCCAAGAATGTCAAATTTCAGCTCTGCCCTTTGGGTCTGTTTTTGGTAGGTGGGTGGAACAATGGGGCTCAAATTTCAGACCTTTACTGGAGGATTCAGGTAGGAGTTTTTTTGTTGAGAAAATTTGGAGATGTGGGTACTTCGAGAACATCCAGGGCTTTTTTCTTGTGAATGCACCAGCTTTTCGAAGGCTTCGCTTTTTTGGGGGGGAGTTCGGAAGTTACAGTTCGATGAAATCGTGAAAACTACATTTGTGGTAGGGGAGGTTCCCTTATTTAATCCACAAACTTGAATTGGTTTCCTAAAAAACATCGCATTTTTCATGCGTAGGTCATCCAAAACCTGAGACCAGCATATGATGCTGCCATTTCGGGATCCAAATCTCCTATTTTCAAATGCTCAAAAAACCTCGTTTTTTGGATGTGAACAGTGTATAGTTTCTCATATGACAACCTAGTAGACCAACCAAACTCCCCAGGTTGTTTTGGGATTTTGGCTTTTTTGAAGGGAGCCATTTTAATAAACTGAGGAGGTAAAACCACCACCCCTGCCCCCTTCCCCCCAAATAACAAAGCATACTTTTTAAACAAAAACGGCATGCCTGGGGTGCATTTCACCGGTGGGAAAAGGGAATTCTAAACGCAGAATCCTCGGCGTTTCTTCGGCAGATTTCTTGGCACTTCGCTTTGGTGGTTTGGAACCTTCCATGCACACTCTATATGCATCCATCACCGGAGGTGGGAGGGAGAAAACCCATGGGTTTTTCTAGTTGGTGGAATTTGTTGGAAATTGAGGGGTGGAGTGGGAGGGGTTGGACGTTGGACACCAAGTGAAGAACATGTGAATGATGGTTATTTATGGCAAGAAGGGTAGGTTGTATGATGGTTACCATGAAAACCATGAATCACGATGAGAGTCAAATGTATATCAACCAATAGAATAGGATGGTGTTTCAGGGCTTTTGAACACCGCCCATGATAGCAACAGCAACGTCATGGCATCATGACATCATCAAACTGTCTGCCAGGCTTGACGTGGATTGAAGCTGTTGATTGCTTTTCTGGGATCTCAACGATCTGGGGTACCTTGACATGGACAAACTCAAGGGCCAACTGTTCAGATATCTGGAATGTTGAAAAATCCTCCGTCCCTTCGTAACAGTTTGGAGCAAACATTTGAGATCGGATCTATTTATCTTGTCCCTTAGCAAACTGATTGACGGATTTCTACGAAGCGTTTCTTTTTTTGCAAATATGCTGGTTGTTTGTATAGGTGTTTCCGAAAATAGTGGTACCCTCAAATCATCCATTTTAATAGGGTTTTCCATTATAAACCATCCATTTTGGTGTTTTTCTTCTATTTTCGGAAACATCCATATGGTGGTTGTTTGTATGGTGAGACTTCTCTTCTTGAGGTCTCCTTTTTGAGGCCTACATTGCTTTCTGCATGTTCGCAGCTGGCAACTTAGATTCGGTAGGGAGGGATACAGACCGACGACGGGACTGGGCACCCCAGGTGGGCGAAAAGGTATGTCATTGTGGAAGGTTGGAAGGGAAGATTCAAAAAATCCCTGAAGGCAACGACAAAAGCCCCTGAACATAGGGCAGAAAAAACGATGGCCTTCAAATCATCTATCTTCAGGTGCCAACTTGCTGTTAGTTTCAGGGAGGGTAATTTTCCCTTTCTGGTACTGGTACGGTGTATCAACATTGAGGATGGCTGTCTTTGCTTTTGCAAAACAGCGCCATTAATTTACCTTTTCTGCTAACTCTCTTGAGGTCTTGAACGTTATGACACTTGTCTGCATAATTTCTATCACCTTTTTGACGGTGTTTCATTTCATGTCGCATCATCCTTCTCCAACAATGTGTCAATGCAATGTCGTTTCGTTGCCACGCTTGACTTTTGAACATTTGCAATTATTTACATATATGTATAATGTATATGGGTATACATATAATAGTATATATAATTATCATATCAGTTTTCATTTGTCGCTCAGTCAATTTTCAAGAATGAGCTTCGAGCAGCACTGGTCGGACAGATGGCAAGACATTGAGAAGGGAAGGCTGCCCCAAGGTTGTTTACTGTACCCCGATGTCCCAGAAAGTTCGTGAATGGTTGGTGAACGATGGTAAATGGGTTTAACTTATGAATGGAGTAAATATTGGGGTTTAAAGTTAAAACCTACTTGCTATATAGACCTACTAGGTGGAGACCTACCCGAAAACAATCAACTTAACAATCAACAATCAGACCAATCCTAACTTCTGGGACATCTAAATAAATCTCTTCTCATTGGTTGGTTGGTTCAGATTCTGAAGAGCAAACAGTAGTGGTTGGATATTTGGTGGAGATGTGGCGCTCTCCAACATGGAGGCATTGTTGAGAAAAAATGATGCGACCCCCACCAAAAAAATGAAACAACACCACTTGGAAGCAACACATATATACCGACCTGGAACCCTTTGATGACCCTTGTTTTGATGGTAGTTGTAAAGGTCCAT